>JAUTXW010000596.1:0-21965 GCA_030620095.1 Kuschelorhynchus macadamiae
AAAATAGACCAAACTTTTTGGCAGACCTCCCCCTAGGGCAGTTCAAATCTACAGCTAAGAACTTTGTGATTAAGAGAGGATTCTATTCAGTGATGAATTTTTAAATTGTGATATGTTTATTGTTATGTTATCCGTTAATGTAAAATTTTATCTAACAACTTCTTATCTTTTTAAATATCCTAAATATTTTTATACTTTAGTACAAATACTTAGTTACTCTACTTAATATTAATTTGTAACTTTATTTTATTATGTATGTAAATGTATATTGACTTGTGTATGTCGAAAGACCTTAAAATTAATCAACTATTGATTGATTGATTGACTATGGGTGTGCCCCATGGTAGCATGTTGGGACAGGTACTTTTTCTGTTGTTTATTAATGAAATTATTCTACTAGTAAATAATCGTTATGTTACACTTTTTGCTGATGATACTTCTACTGTTGTTGAAGCCAACAACTATGAGATTTTTTGGGCCAAGGCTAACAACAGTGTGCGTGACATTTCAGCTTGGTGTGTGAACAAGGAGCTGCCTCTTAATAACTCAAAAACCAATTTTATGCATTAGACCATGAGAGCCCTTCAGGATAGAAGTTTGCTTATCAGAGATTGATCCACAAGTATTAAATGAGTCAAGTTCTTGATTAGCTCCTCTCCTGGAATACCCACCCCGAATATGTATGCAATTGTCTTCATACAATTGTGCTATGCTAAGGCTGAGAGACATTTTGAACATTGACACTTTTAATGTATTGACTCCCATTTGCATGAAGCTTTAAGTAAGAAGAATAAAGAAAGCTTTCCATAATATAAAATATAGTGTGGTAGTTAACTAGTTTTGCCCTATCCTATATAATAGAAAACAATATGTAGTTAAAAGGTGCGGCGACATATGATAATAGTTGAGCTGTTCCTCAGGGCTCAAATTTTGGGGCCTTTGTAATATCAATAAATGGTATTTATCAAGTTGCTAAAATTATTGCTTACAATATATTTTAAATTGTAGATAGAAGTGATGAGGATGTAGATTGTGAGTATTAACAAGATGGGGTGTATGATTTGTGCAAAAAAACATTAACAGAATATACTATAAATGACAGTGTTCTACGAAGTGATTAAACACATTGACTCAGGATTTATCTTTGACACTCCTTTAAATTTTTATTAAACACCTCGTGACAAAAATTATTAAAGCTTACGAAATAATGGGTTTCATTGTCAGGTCAACAAAGCAGTTTGATGTGGATGTTTGTTTAAAGTTATTCGAAGGGTTTTTTACCAAAAACAAGGTTTTCACGATTTTCTATAATATTCATAGCCTGAATACAAATTTCTGTCGATTTCAAGTATTTTTGCGTGATGAAGAATATGAGTTTGATTGCATTATCTTAACAGTTTCCTAACTGGATTAAAATGTAAATTTGGTGTCGATTCAGGGTTACAGTTGCATGTAAAGTGAAGGTAGTTTAAATAAGAATGATAGATGGTGGTTTAAGTAAGGCAGAATTGAAATTTGAACTGTGAAATAATTATGAAAATACATCAGTAAACCTTCGTGCTGTTTGTAGGTGCTCTCTGCCCTCTGGATTTAATAGATAGCTTGTATGTATAACTATTTATTGCATAATCCACATCATTTTGATGTTAATCTTTTTGTGGGCAATATATGTACCTACTGCCGAATATAAAAAAACCTATTTAAATGTTCCTTATGAATCACAATTTTTATCTGCTATAAATGGGGTCTTAAGGGAACTATGTAACAGCATTTTTATAAACAAAAATTAGGCCACCTGCTTTTACGCCTTTAAACTAATTTTTCAGATTATTATGCAACAGTTTTAAAGTGTAACTTTATCTTGAAAAAGTATCAAAGGAAAGAACAGGTTTTTATAATGTATATTTAATCATGAAAAATTAAAAAAAAAAGCTTTCCATTGAAGTATTACAGGATGTGAATGATGGAATAAATGTTTTATAAATAAATTTAAAATTTATTTATTCATGTACCAACACACTTATACAGAAAATCAGTGTAATAAGGCGTTCTTGAATTAGGGAAGTTCTGGATCAGGTCAGCAAATCATAAGAACTATTTAGGTATTTAAAAAAAATAAAAACAGTCCAAATAATGTGGCTATTCTTGAGAAATTTAGGTAATATAGAAATAACTTAGAGTTGCTTAACATTTCAAAGATAAACCACTATAGTAATTTTTTAGAAGTAAATAAGAATAGGCAAAAAATATGGAAGTGTTTAAATGAACATAAAAAAAAATCGGTAAATTTTCTTTACCCCTCATTATGAATCTTTTTCTTTATTAGGAATAGTGAAGTATCACCCGATTTAGTTTTGCACATATCTATTTAGTAACACATAAATTCAGTTTTCTTTCAATTTTGTAGTCAAAAGGGAGGATTTAGAAACAAATTTCAGCTTAAATTTCCTCATAATGAATCCCTTTCTTTTCTCTAGAAAAATGAAAGGTAACAAAATTTATATAATATGAAACAACTTTATGATTATATATATGGAAACTAAATAGGATGATACTTTATTATTCCTAATAAAATAATTAAAAATAAGAGAAGCTCTGGCTAAAGGAAATTTGCCAGTATTTTTTTATTGTTTAGTAGGTCCCACTAAATTGGATCGAATATATTTCCAGTTTCTACTATTCAAAATTTAAAATTTATTGAATGAGTAGTTTTTACACGTTTTTAATTAGACCGCCATTTTGAATTTTTACCACAATTTTACCAGTTCAACTCTATATCACACTTAATTCTAGCACAAAATTTGAAAACCCCTAACACATCCTTTTCTGTATTCGAACAGGAAAGTACGTTCACTTTCCTTAAAAACGGCAGTAGTTAAACCATTGCATAAATTGGACAAAAAGGATGTCACTACCGATCCATTTCTCTGTTTTCTTATATTTTAGTTACATTTGTGGATAAATATTAATGTAATTTCTAAATGAGCAGTTTTGATATATTCGCGTTAATGAATGTAAGTGAACTAGCTATTTACATCTTCGTCTACCTGGAGAGTTGCTAAGAACATTAGAAAATGTTGACTTTGGGATATGACTTTAAACTATTGGAGAGTTACTTGAATAATCAAAGATAATGTATTTCAGGAGAGAGACACACTAAGTATGGATAGAAAGATTACCTGCGGAGTTCCGTAAAGAACAGTCCTTGGAACCATGTTATTTAAAAATAAGAGAAGCTCTGGCTAAAGGAAATTTGCCAGTATTTTTTTATTGTTTAGTAGGTCCCACTAAATTGGATCGAATATATTTCCAGTTTCTACTATTCAAAATTTAAAATTTATTGAATGAGTAGTTTCTACACGTTTTTAATTAGACCGCCATTTTGAATTTTACCAGTTCAACTCTATATCACACTTAATTCTAGCACAAAATTTGAAAACCCCTAACACATCCTTTTCTGTATTCGAACAGGAAAGTACGTTCACGTTCCTTAAAAAAGGCAGTAGTTAAACCATTGCATAAATTGGACAAAAAGGATGTCACTACCGATCCATTTCTCTGTTTTCTTATATTTTAGTTACATTTGTGGATAAATATTAGTGTAATTTCTAAATGAGCAGTTTTGATATATTCGCGTTAATGAATGTAAGTGAACTAGCTATTTACATCTTCGTCTACCTGGAGAGTTGCTAAGAACATTAGAAAATGTTGACTTTGGGATATGACTTTAAACTATTGGAGAGTTACTTGAATAATCAAAGATAATGTATTTCAGGAGAGAGACACACTAAGTATGGATAGAAAGATTACCTGCGGAGTTCCGTAAAGAACAGTCCTTGGAACCATGTTATTTACATTGTATGTGAATGACATTTTAACCTCAGGTCAGGTGACATATTAAGCTTTAGCGATGCCTTTAAACTCTACAACCTGTATTCACTAAAAATGTTTAAATTTAGACTAGGTCTAACTTGACAGTTATAGGTTTAAGATGACATATGCAAGAATTAAACAAATAATTTTCTCCATTACAAAATGACAGTGACATAATCAAAACATAACTGGTGAGCTAAAAGTTTTAATTTACATGGCAACTAGATCTGCTCTATCTTTTAGATTTTTTTAGTGGATATGGGGGTAAATTTTTAGAATGTGGCGATCTTAACACTAATTATAATGAAAAAAAAAAGACACTTTCCATGCTGGTTCGACTGGCAACATGAGTAACTGCACACTCGACCATGCTTATCGATTACATGTGTGCAAACTTTACAGAAGGTAATCGGCTAGTGCAATCTGGAATTTCGAATCACAAGGCATTTGTTTCCATTTTTCCTTTATTCAAAAAACAAAAATAGCGAAAGTTTGTTTGGACGAGTTTATAGCACAGTCACAATTTGGGTTTCAAAATAATAAAAATACAACTGATGCCATGTTTCGTTTCTTAGAGCGCCTATATCTAGGGCTTAATGAGGGCGACCTAGCTCAAGCAGTCTTCTTCGACTTTTCAAAGACGTTTGATTGTGTAAGTCATATGACTCTGATGGGCAAATTGTCCTTTTATGGCTTTAGGGGAATGGTGCTTGGGTGGTTTTTTGATTTTTTTTTCATCTTATTTAAAATGCAGGAAACAGCTAGTGAGGAGTGAGGATGGGATATCTGAGGTGATAAATATTAGGCAAGGCATTCAACAGTTCAGTATTGGACCCTTTATTATATAGTTTTTCCTATATATTAACGATCTAGCTACTATTGACATAGTAGGCCAGTTTACTTTTTTGGTGGTTGACACCACACTTTGGGTAGGTAAAGAAGTAGATAGTTTAATGGGCAGCGTGACTGATGACGTTCGGACGATTCAGGTGTGAGGGTTTCAATATTAACAAGTGTAATATAATAACTTACAAATTTGACATAGATAAGACAGAAATACATATTACCAACAAAAAATGTACCAAGTTCTTGGGTGTCTGTATAGATGACAAGCTAAAATTTAGTGAACACATTCTGGCACTTAATGCCAAGTTGGAATCTGGTTGCTATGTGGTTCCCATAGTTTTGAATGAGCTGGGAAGTGACATGGATAAAAATGTTTTCTTCAGTTTGGTTGAAACCGATTTGAGATATGGTATTTCGTTTTGGGGATTTTGTCCTCAGTTCAGTTTCGATTTTGCAAAAGAGAGCAATTTGCTATGTCAGGCCAAGTTTAGAGATCAATGCAGGCTTTTGTTTTATCAACAAATCCTTACCTTGCCTTGCTTAGTGATACTGGAAACTGCAACCCTTATTCACAAGGGATTTAGGGGAATACAAGTGGTTCATCAGTATGAATCAAGGAACTCTGATAGTATACCCTTATCTATTCCTAAGTCATTGCTGACCAGAAGTTCATTTTTCTTTGAGGGGCTTAAGATATATAATCACCTTGCACTAGGTATCAAACAAATAATAAGCATTAAATTATTTATAAGTTCTTTAAAACATATTTTAATAGAAAAATCTTTTTACAGTTTGTAGGAATTTTATAACAATCACTTTTGATTATCCAATTTACTGTTATATTGGCAATGTTAGCCGTTTTATTATGTGATGCCCAATTTGTTAATACATGAATTTTAACCGTTTACGTAATTTTTTTTTGCAATATGTAATTATTGTGATGTCATTTCTGTCTGTAACGACTTTTTAAGTTTATAGAAGCTGTTTACAAGAGTTTACTCATTATACAATAAAAGCGATTTATAACTTTGAAAATAATCAATTTCTTTAATACTTGCCTGCATTTTAGAGTATTTAACATCAAGATTCTGTTTGTTCAGTAAGTATGGCATAAGAGATTGTTAAGTACCTGGGTATTAATAGTGATAGCCATATGAGTTACCATAAACTTGTAAAGAGTATAGATAAAACTAAAAAGGATTACATAAAATCTTTATAAAAATATGAAACAGACTTCAAGAAATTCACTAAAAAGTGAAAAATAATATTTTATTCCACCTTGAAAATCTTACTCCGTCAAGTCGACGCTAAACTTATTCTTAATTATTTAATCACAAAAATATAATCATGTATTCAGTCAAAAAATTTGATGTCTAATACCAAGAATCATAAACCACACAGGATAGTTACTTCTTGTAATAGAAATTTGCCTTTTAAGCATTGTTTTATCAATACTCTTCAGTTTTTACAAGTGGTAATAGGTCACACAAGTTTGAAAAAGTGTTGTTCTTGCATAGTGAAACGTAATTAGCTAAGGAAAGAATCAAAACTTCTTATATAACTGATGTATTTACTTCTGCAGAAGTCTGCATAACAAAAAACAACGTCTGGGAATATGTGTGCTGTATATAATTGCAAGTTACAAAAATCACTTACCAGGTGTAACTTTTCATAGGTTTCCAAAATTAATTATTATGAAGAAACAGTGTGTACACCGGTGCAGAAGAAAAATGTTAGCTATAGATATATTTGGATTCTCTATTATTTTTTTATTAATTTTTCAGGCAAGTTGTCTTTTCTTTTAACATATAGCAGGAACTTTCAATTTTAATTTTTGCTCTGGATTGTTGCTTTTTTAATATTAATGCAAATCTCAACCTTGTTAATTAATCTAAAAGTTATTCATACTTAGGCATCAGAAGCCTCTGTAGTTATTGGGTTTTTTGTTTCCATTTTCGTTGTAAAAGTGGTTATATTAAGGTATTTTTTGTAAACTCTCTAGAATACATTATTTTGATAATAGTAAAAATTATTAAAAAATCGTAATATCATGTTTTTTACTTTCGTAATTGAGAATCACTTTACCTATTTGCTTTTTAAATTAATACATTTAGGTACCTAAATTACAGAAAAGTGCTTATTTAGTACTTATTAGTACATAATAGGTATAACAAAATTTCATGAATTAAGAAGGCACTCAATAATATATTTTTGTATTGACATAATGTTTAAATTATTTCCAAATGATTTATTTTTATGCCCAAATATGAATTTCTAAAACATTTTGATGAGCAGTTGACCACTGATTATTGACGGAAATTCATTTGGTAATGTTGCTCTATTAGTTTAATATAAAATGTATCGTAATTTATTGCTTTAAAAATCAAAATAACAGCATCAAAAGGCTAAACCATGTTATCGTTAGAGAAATTTTTAAAGTAAATTTTATTTATGTCAAACAAATACAATAGTATTCTTACATCACAGAATACAAATAAGCCTTGGCAGTGATTACAACTACCTATTTACGTAAAAATAAATCCTACAGTTACAAATAAAACCTTATGCTATATCATGTTTCAAAAACTCTTCCACACTGTAAAATGCATTTGATAATAAATATTGTTTTACATCTGTAATAAATTGTTTTTCATTTTTATCCCTGATATTATTAGGCAGTTTGTTATAGAATAAGGTCCGTAGTATTACACAGGCCCTCTTTAATCTATGGTATTTTATATTAATATCACTGTTCTTACGGGTATTATGTTCATGATGCTCGTTACATAAGTTATAATTTCTCAGATTTCTCTTTACATGTATAATACAATCTAAAATATATCTACAGGGTAGTGTTAAAATCCTTAGTCTCTCAAACACATCCCTTACATCAGCTCTAAAATCTAGACCCTCAACTACTCTTATAGCTCTTCTCTGAAGTTTAAAAATTATTGCCCCCAGGCCATGAGCGCATAATTGCAAGTGGATTGTACCAGGGCATGGTACACCATTAGTATCACGGTTTTGTATCCCTTTAGATATATGCCCAAATATGAACACTAATCCACTGTCCAAATATACACCTAGGAATTTTATTGGATTATTTTTTTGATTTTTTAATTTAATATTATTTTCTTCCACATAGTTCCTCAGGGCAAAACACAGATTTTCGGTTTTACTGTCATTCAGGTTAGAAACCAGTCTGCTAGGTCCGAGTTGTTAATCTGCATGCTGACTCTCAGGGAGATGGTATCTTTACTTCTACACAATGCTGTGGTGTCGTCAGCGTACAGAATTAGATTTCCGTTTGTCGACGACACCACGTCATTGATGTAAATGATGAACAATTATTGAACCCTGCGGAACACCGTGTGACAAGGTGCTGCAGCAGAGTAGTCCCCACCATAGAGAGTCCTTTGAATGATAGCTCGCCATAAGCTGCAGGCTACTCTCGTAAGTTTTGAGGTTGCCTTTAAAAAATCCCTCGACCACATACTCCAATAACATGTTTATCGCCGATGTTGTTGATTTTGCTCTCCTAAAACCATGCTGAAACTGTGTAAATAGATTATTTTTTTCAAAGTACTCATAGAGTTGTTGTTTTAAAATATATTCGAAGATTTTTGAGAATCAAAACCGGTCTATAGTTTCCAGCTTCACCCCTGTCGCCCTTCTTGAAAATAGGAATGACCTTGGATTCCTTAAAACATGCTGGAAATATATGTCTAATACACTGATTTATTAGTTTTGTGATAGGAATAATGAGTGGTTCCTTTAGTTTTTTTATGAGATACATACTAAAGCCGTGAATATCCCTACTTTGCTTATTTTTCAGTTCTCCAAAAACATGTCTTACCTCATTGAAAGTCAGGCAATAAACTTGTTTTGGGCAGGCCAGGCGACGACACTGCAGCAAGGCTCGCTCCCTCTAAACTGACGGAAATAAATCGGCGATGTAACTGTCCTGTGTGGTTTAAGGTTCTTGGTCTAATACTACGCGTATAAGGTCGTACTGTCTATTAGTTTGGCGCCGACTTCACGGAGTAAAATTTTCAAGGTGGAATAATTTAAGTTAATGTTTATTTATCTAATTTTCTTGCAGCATATTTTTTATTGGTTTTGTATATATTGTTATATATGTTTTAAATAAATTATATTTAAGGTATTTCTGATTAAATAATAAATATGGCCCCAACGCAAGTTTACTTTATGTTTTTTTTTGTTTATTTGTGAATTACTTTACAACTTATGCTAAAAATCATTTTCTTACTTATTTATACTATGTAGTATAAGTTTTTTTGTCTACAAATAAAACTGTATTTTATCTGAGGTGCTGGATAAATTCTTTAGGGATCGCTTTTACGCTGTTTGTACTGTATTTGTAAACCTTAATTACGCTTCTGGCAACACGAGGAATTTATGAAACTGTTTATTTAAAGAATAATCGGTATTTGGTCAAACGTAGTAAAAGCTTTTTCTATAATGTAGCCTCTTAAAAAAAATATAACTTTGAGGAATTGTTTTACTCAATTCTAAAGTTTTTAAAATTAAAATTTTTAATATGGAATAATTTTTGCAGCTATCAACAATGTTACTCTCTTGGGAAGAGTGGGTGCAGACCCTCAAAGAAAAGGATCAGATGAACACCCTATTGCAGTTTTCTCTCTAGCAACGCATACAAACTATAGGTATGAATCTGGAGAGTTTTTGCAGAGGACGGAATGGCACAGAGTTATTTGTTTTAAACCGGGATTAAGAGAATCTATCTTAAATTATTTAAAAAAGGGTCAAAGGGTACATGTTACTGGCCGAATCACATATGGAGAAGTGAAAGGTGAAGATGGTAACACAAGAAGTACAACAGCAATTGCTGCAGATGATATAATATTCTTTTATTCACAGCAGCAGTAATCACTTTCTAAAATATTTATATTAGGATATGTCTGAAATTGTCTTAACTCTTTAGTTTTAAGTTAAAAAAATTGGTGTTATCTTTATTTAACTGTAAGATCTAATCTTAGACAGCCTTTTTGTACATATACCAAATATTTTAAATATACAGTTTTTTGAGTAGGTTTTTTTTTTCAAATTTTATAACCAAAAATAAGAACTGATTAATTTCAAATCAAAGGGGAATAGGGGTAATTGCCGTCATTGCTCCCGCCCTGCCTTTGCATTATAGTTTTGTCTGCATCCACTTTATATTTCTGTTATTACCTATTTAATAAGAAAATATACATTAACTAATTCCTTGGATCTGTCTGGCAAAAAATAACCCTAAAGGTATCAGGAGTCACTGAAGTTATTTAAAAAAAAACCATAACAACTATTGAAAGCTCTTATATTTTATACAGCATTATTACACAAATCAATGTTTTAAATTTTTAACTATTAAAGTAGAACTCATATAATTACAGATAGTCAAACAAACTTACATGCCTAATTGTCATTTTTTACTTAAAATGTATATATTTAAACACAATACTTTGTAATTTACAGAAGCAACAATTCGTGTTTGTTCAGGATATTTTTAATTCTAGATATCAACATATACAAAATTGCCACAAAATATCTCTGTTAAAAGAAATAGGGTTATGAAGCTTGGAGCATATGTCAAAGTTAACTTTCAGCCCAACTGGAACTTACACTATCTTCCATTTTATAAATAGCAACCACATTTTTTTTTCTTTGTATATAAATTCGCTTCTACCGATATAGCATATACGGTCGGATTTGGTAAAAAAAATAGGTACGATTTTAATTTTTTAACTCAGCAGGCTGTAGTAGAAAATATAAACAATGGAAAGTGTGAAGTAAGTTGTGAAAAACAGAGTTTTCTTGATTGCTGCTGTTATAAAACATCACTTTAAACATAAACTAGATTCCAAATCACAGATAGAAACAAACTTTTTTCTTGGGCCATTGAACCAAACTACGTCATGGAAACTATATTTTTTTAATGTTATTTTCTGCTTCAGTTTTGAAACCTTGTGGGCGTTTTTGTGAAAAGCTCATGAGAAAAGGAAATTTAGCCATGTCAAATAAACATATAGGTACTATAATTTCAGTTACCTATTATGTTTTAAAAATTATAATTTAATAAATTGGAGGGAATTATGGTCTCAAATGCTAAAAATGTCTACCACAACTACTAGTTTCGGCTGGTAACTTACGTAGCTCTACTCTAATGGAAGTTTTTAAACCCTCGATATTATCCGGCATCTTCTGGTAAACCCTTTCTTTTATATATCTTCAAAGAAACTAATCAAGGGGTCCTAAATTTGGAAATTCTGGTGGCGGCCAATCAATCGTAGGAAAAGGTTTAAATATCGTCGGGCATTAATACAAAATATTCGAAAAATTTTAGACTTTTGGGCATCCTGTATAGCTGGTTATAGGTAAAGTATCTCGAATTATTTGCACATTACCGATTCAAAAATTAATTAGGAAATTTGTGTCGACCAGAACTATATATTAAAGAGGCGGTCAGCGATGTAAAAATGTCACCAATGGACAACCCACTTTTGGCTGTTTTGCTTCTACAGCCCACTGACAATGTACAAAAATATTTTTTAAACAATTTTAATTTGTGGTATGTCATTAGAAATGGAATTTTATCCCGAATGTCACGAAACAAAAATGATGTTGATATTTAAAATAAGAAAGATAAAAAATCTAACCCAACCGAAGGTTCAAATTTTAGCAATAAGTCTATAACAATGCTCCAAATTTCATTTGTTTGTTATTGACAGTACACGAAACGTCGAGCTGAAAATCTGATACCATAATCTAAACTGTCTATAAATTCTTCAAAGGGTTAAATTAAATAAGAAATCCCCGGAGATGTTTTCAAGATTTTAATTTAAATAAGGTGTATGTTAAATTGTGCTTCTGCAAACAAAGTTATTCAATATGTTTGTGAATACAAACAAAATACATCACAGATATACGATATAATAAAAAAACCATTATAATACAATAATGTAATTGTGACAATCTATTCAAATTACTAAATCTAGGTTGCTTGATAAAAATTGTTACTAGTGACCTGTGTAGTATTTAATATAAATATGTTGTGCAAACAAGTATGAACATCAAAATATAAGAATAGATGCTCTGTAGATAGCTCTGAATTTTCCGAGTATGCTGGGCCAGCAGTCTCAGTCTCCCTGTTCTGGGGAAATATTTCCACAAAATAAAAAAATTAAAATTTATAGTGTAGCATATGTAAATAATCTTGATCGATGCCAACTTGGTACTACTAGGTGTAATCAGAAGTATCGTCACTTCCAAACTTAATCACGGACGATATTCAATGTCAAGCATTGTCCAGCTGGGTTGCCAACAAAAGGTAGGAGTTGCTGTAGCGATACGATAAATGTCTTGGCAGTATTCACTCTGTACATATTTTTAATTTTTTAGATCAATAAAGCATCACATACATTAGAGGTGTGTTATTGATTTGTTCTTTTCCAAATACCTACCAAAATAATCTAGTAGAGTAAGATTCGGAGACTTAGGTGCCCAATTGGTTGACTATGATGACCTCTTCCATTGTGCTTCTATTAATTACTGTTACAAGTCAAGCCGTTTCTTATAATCTATTTTTATTCCTAATGAAAGTAAACTTTATAAGCTCCACAAGTTAGCCACTTTCAGAATCAGCTGTATGAAAAGACGATTATATTTTTTCTCTTTGAAATTCTTCAAATTTCAATAAATACTTTTAGAAGCAAGTAGCAGAAACAGCACTTCAGGGGGCTGGAATAACCCAACGTGGGACTCTTAAGTACTATACTTATTGCCCGCCTTTTTCATTTCAATATTTGTAAAACAAAGAAACTAAATGGAATATTTAATAAAAAACTAGACAAAAAATAATAACATAAAATTTATTTAATGCAAAATATTTCTATATATAAAATATCCTTGAAAAAGTTGTCTTCTATTAGTAGGTGACCTAAACCTGTAAGACATTCCTGGCGTTCTGTAACGATTTTTCAATCGATGTTAAATGATAATCACCGAGAAGGGTTCTTCAACAACCCTCACACATGTGACTAATATGCCTTGGTTGGACACTTATTGGAATTCGTTCACATGTAACTGTAAGACAGCTTTCATTATTTATGAATTGAATATATCATATTTTTAGGTTCAATTTCAGCCACAGAATCGACGATTATACCGGAAGTAGTACCAATAAGACATTAGTCAAGATTAAGGGTTTAATGTGTATATGTACCCTGCAAATTTCATAATTTCAGTTTTTGACTTTGAACACTGGAACAGGTAATTGGAACTAAGATATTACGGCATAGACTTTAGCAAACAATTATTACACATTGTTTATTATACTAATTATGAAAAGGAATTGATAACAAATGCAATGATCTACTAACAATACTATTTTATTGCATAAGGATCTTGTGGACAAAATATACAAGTCAACTAAAGTCTTATTAATTTAAAGAGAACCATAAGGTTTTGCACCATTAAAAGTAATTTAAACATAGCATTTTCAAAGGGAACTGGAATGATCGTTTCTGTAATAAAAATGTATATGCATACAAACGTTCCCATTTTATCAAAAAGAGACTTCTTACATATAAATGTCTTTAATATAAATTGCTGGCCATAAATAATGCAAAAAATAATAAAATATGAATATTTACAAATTGAAATAAGATATTGAAGTGATGTTTTCAAGACTTTTTAGCAAATTCTCTCCAGAACTAATGAGCTGACTCTGGTTTTGACAAGCAAGCAATTTATCCATACAAAGAGTTATATAAAATTGTGAAATATTTGTAAAATGTCTTTTTCTCTGGAAATCTGCGAAAAACAATTTTACAAAATTATGTTTATTGACACTAGGGTGATATAGGAGAATATACCTTTGTTAAGTTAAAATCGAATTTTTATAATTACCTGATTTAGCACAAAAAATTATACTTGTATGAGGTTTTTTTTAAAATGTATATTTGATGATGTGTTGTTAAAATATTCATTTTGCTAAATTTTATTTTTCGATTGATAAATATGAAAGGTATGAGTTGTTTTTGATAAGAAACAAGAAAATTAATAGGACCTACACAATAATTCAAAGAAACATGGTACCATGGGCTGTTTTACTACATTAACATTTTTCCCACTTATAATTGAACAAACCAGGTAAATAGGTCTAAACAGACTTCAGAAAAAATCCAGTTAATTTATCAAAAAGGTGTAAAATGCCAATTTTTTATAAATAAAATAAGAAAAATGCAAAACTACATAAAAACCTTAAAATGAATTATTTAACTCGATCACTCTAGTACATATAAATAAAAACAATCTAAAACTAGAGTTTTGTTGTGAAAAAGAAATATTACGAAAATTGCCTTTATTTTTTAAAGCTCTCTGTATAAATGGTTTGCTTGCTGTAAATCAAAATTAGAATAAATTCATGAATTCTGGAGAAAACTGGCTTAAATCTTAAAAACAAATCTTCAAAATCGTATTTAATTTTGATTAATATTTAATATCCTTAAAGATGACTCGTACAATCACAGGCGAAACATCGGAAAGTAATTCCAATTTGACATGCAACAACGGGCGCTCAGGCTTCCCAGCAACTGAGCTCTAAAAATTAGTAAATAGTAACCTTTCAACTTGAAAAAAGTAACCAAACTGCAACTCAACAAGGAACTTAAAGTAACTGTATTTAGTGGAAGAAAAAAAACTTAAAGAAGTGACCCCTCCTATAAGAAATACGAGCTTCTCGGTCTATTTCAGCTTTCCTCTTCGACTCTTCTTTCCTTTCCACTTTCTGACTCAAAATAGTCTTGATATTTCTGAGGTGTATGGCGTGATATTGTAAGGATCTCCGAATCGATAGGAATAAGTTATTGCTTATTCTATTCAAATCTTTACATTAATAAGGCCATTGCAGCGTCGAGGTCTCTTTTAAGATTCGTGTAACAACATGATACTTTGCTACACCTGCAAATAATTGTGGAAGGAAGACGTACCTTCTCTGAACGTAACATTAGCATTTAAGCCAATCAATATCCGGTGAATTCTATACTACGTAACTGGAACGGCCCCGTCGAGCTTTCCTCTTCGACTCTTCTTTACTTTCCACTTGCTGATTCAAAATAGTCTTGATATTTCTGAGGTGTATCGCGTGCCATTGTAAGGAGCTCCGAGTCGATAGGAATAAGTGAGTGCTTATTATATTCAAATCTTTACAATAATAAGGCCATTGCAGCGTCGAGGTCTCATTTAAGTTTCGTGCTACACCATGATACTTTACTGCACCTGCAAATAACTGTGGAAGGAAGAGGTACCTTCTCTGAACGCAACATTAGCCTTTAAGCCAATCAATATCAGGTGAACTCTATATTACGTAACTGGAACGGCCCCGTCGATCTACAGATGTGAGGCAAATATATTTTTAGGCAGCCCACCGTCTTGTAGGTTCTCCGTTTCCTTTTATCTTATTAAGTTAGTTAAATGGGAATAAAAGCGTAAGATGTTATAAACTTATTTTTTAAATTAATTAGGATTAAATAATACGCAGAAGGTCCATTATACCATAGAATATATAATCTCTTAACATTTGGTTTAAAAAAAACAGCTCTGTATATATTATGTGAAGGAATTTGGAAGAAGATAATACAGCAATAATAACCTATATTAATCAATAGCAAAAATCTAATGAGAACAACAAATATAGATTTTTACGTTATTTTCGGGTGTGTACGATGAAAAATACCGCATAGTTTTAACAAAAATAATGTTTTTATTTTTTAACCAAACGTAAGATGTTTGAGAATATAAAAATAAAATATAGTGTAGATAAAGTGAATATAAATTTTTATTTTGTTACACTAGGGGGTGAAATGTTTTTTCCATTTTTCACAATATCTTTTCAACTCGATGTAGGGTTACCATGTCTGTAGGTAAACAGCTTTAATTTTAAAAAATATATATCATAATCGGCCTTGTGAGAGGTGCTGGCGAAATAAAAAAAAAACGCTTAGAGTTTCAAATAGGTAGGTGATTTTATACTGAAAATCATTTTCTACGCTGAAAATCTAATTACCTGCATGTAAAGAATTAACACAGAACACTAATCACTTGCACCAACCACTTTAAAATGTATAGGTGTTAACTTCCTACGAGAATAAAACTCAGTAAAAACCACAGTTCTGCTAAATTTTTTAGCACACTTGAATTCTAATGACTATTTTACCTGCACAAGTGCACTTTTAGAAAAAAAACATACGAAATTACCTAAAATTTGAGCCAATTTTTTTTATGTAAATAAACCCATTTAATGTTACGAGTGGAAGCGAGACGCCTGCCTCACACGAATGTTATCTCTGTCACATTTGTCCCTAACATACTCAAAAAAGATTTCTGGCAATGGTCGGGACCGTTCCAGTTACATAGTATAGAGTTGATTGACATTATCTACTGGATAGCTCCAGCGACTTCGCCGCTTCTGTTCCTGTTTTTCTGCAGCTCTTTGGGATGAAGCATATGCAATGCAGAATGCAGACCCAATTTTGAATGTACACAATTTCATTTTTAATGTCGTTGGATCTACCTCTATACAGTGAGTAAAATAAAAACACTCCCCCTTCTAATTTCTAAATATTTTAGTTGCTAGTGCTGTCAACAATAAGCAGAACCAAGTTGAAAAAGTAGCCACAAGCGAAATGGAGCTCCGAAAAGTAACCGGGTTACTATTAAAAGTAACTATCTGGGAGGCCTGACGAGTGGGGTGTCTTGACATACCCATTTTAATATTTCAATCTCAGCACACCTCTAAATTTCAAGGCGGCGCGGTAAGTAATTCGACTTACAAGATTTGACACAGAAAGGCAGACAAGTAAAGTTAAATAAAAGCTTGTAACAAATAAAACATAGGCGCCAAACTATTGATATTAAATCCAGTATTTCTTTGGTTCAAAGTTAATATTTTCTTATCCTTACAGTAGTCCTTACCTCCAAATTTCAAGTCAGCGGGGCAAGTAAATCGACTTATTCAACATGGCTGTCAAACTATTGTTATAAAATCCAGAATTACTTTGGTTCAACTCATTTAACATGTTTTGATTCTGACAAAAGATTTTAGTTTTTTGTCACATGTTTCTCTCTCTACTATATTACGTGAACTATTTGGCTGCTCTATCTAAGCAACTGAAGAATAACTTTTGCATTTTATTTAATTGCCAACGATTTAACTCTCTTATATTTTATCTAAAATAAAAATTAAACAACCTAACGAATGTAATTTTTTTCTGGCAATCCTGAATAATAAACAACTGAAAAAATAGTAAAAAAGGAAAACAAAAATAAAAATAATACAAATTATTTCGGAAATATACAAGATGTCCGGAATTCGAGTTCCTATAAGGGGAACTCGCTTATTATAAGCATTGAGATAGAAAAATGGGGAAAGTTTTAAATAATTATGTTACAAGACCAAACGCGCCTGCGCAGATTTGTGTTTTTAAAATTTCCCAAGTGTTTGTGAAATTCTATCAAAAATGCTAAAGTAACTTTTAACAGCACTCCCATGTACGTTTCCAAAACCTTGACTAATGGGCCTCTATAGTCAAATGTATTACACATAATTTAATAAAATTGTTTAATATCTACACACTGCGCGGAATTGTATGTATCTACCAAATGCATATACATTTTTTGGAAATAAATATTTCTGCTTACTCCTAAGGTCAAATTTATTCTCCACCATGAATCGTCAAGTTACGTATTGGAAAACACCATATTCTGATGACAGATTCTTATTAACAGTAAAATTAAAAACTGGTTAATAAATACAAGCACACATATCAATTTACTGAACACTCTTTGTGGGAGTATCTAATTTATTTATATTTTTTATTCACAATTTTATAAACATCCTTGTATATACATATATAACGAGATAAACTTATGATTATGCATATAGGATTTAGACAATCATATCCCCAGTTTCTAAATATTTTCTTCAATTATTATTACCTTTTCTGTGCCACTATTATATTAATTTGGATTTACTGAAGGCATAATAACTTGAAGCATTTTAATATTGAAAATCAGACGTGATATTGCATACATAAATAAATATGAGTTATTTAATAATGTCGGTATAACTTTATTAATATTTGGGGCAATAAGAGCTTTTTATCTAATATTTAAAATATTACAAATACAATATTTCTAATGCTTAAAAAAATTGGTGAGATTAAAGTGTAACTGACGATCAGTAGGGGCTACATCACGACTTTCCTAAGCGGTCAAATCTTCACATTTAAATAACTAGTATCAACCAGATAAGTAATAAATTACTAATTTATCTTAAATTTTAACTGAAGTGAACAATATTCCTATTTTTTATTAACTAATCCTTTAATATTAATCAGTTCTTTATCATCCCAAACATATAAACTTAACAATCCCATTTATTTCTGTAAAAAAAAAACAAATAATTCATGTATTTTAAAAATTAGTAGCATACATAACAAAAAGAATAAGGTCTAAGATAAATAATAGGTATAAATATTAAAACTACATCCATTTGATGGAAAACTTAAAACAGCTTTATACTGTCAAAATTTGTTTTGAACACCTAAAACGTACAAGATGCAAGACTATTAAGTCTGCTTGAAGTCAGTATTTCACTAACAATTGTAATTAAGAAAAACTATAAACATACAAAAGGGTAACTAAAATAATACCGGTTGCCTTTAAAAATGTATTGCAAATCTAACATTTTGGTTTCCCCTAATTTTAAAAAATGGAAAGCAGTGTTAAGCCCAAACATGTAATTTTTGTCAAATATCTACGCTTTAGGTTAGAGATCTCCGATCTCAAAAAGTGGAGAAAATTTTATTTAAAATGGTTATACCTGTACAATAAAAATTAATGTCAAACAACCAGTTTTTACTTTGTACACATAGTTAGGTTATGGATTCAGGAAAGCGCTCACCATAATTGTTTTCATAATATATTGCAAAATTGGTAGACTAGGTAAATATTATAGACCAGCGAATACTCGGAAATATGATTATAATATAAATCATATTTCCGAGTATTCACTGGTCTATAATATTTACCTTGATATGCTTTATATCGTTAAGCTACTTAACCTTAATCAGATCTCTCAGATTTAAAAATAAAGTGGCAAGATTAAACTTATTACGTCGGGAGGTACGAAAATAAATTCATCTAATCCGAGATAGAAAAAAATAACAATAGACCAGTAAGAGCAAAACGGCTTTAAACCTGTATTTTCCTCCTCAGCTCGTGTTACTCCACTCCTGGATGTAGGCCTCTCTTAAATTTTCCCATGACGCTCTATCTCTCGCTCACGAGCGCCAGTCTCTTCCCGCTACTCTTCTGATGTCGTCAGTCCACTTCTTCTGTGGTCTCCCCCTATTTCTCTTCGTCTCTCTTGGTCTCCAAAATAATACCCTTGCTGTCCACCTTTCTTCGCTTTGTCTGGCGATACGGCCGGCCCAGCTCCATTTCAAGTGAGCTATTCTTTGTATAATATCTGATATACCTGTCCTTATTTCCTCGTTTCTTACGTGGTTTCTTAGGGTTATGCCTAACATGACGCGTTCCATCGATCTTTGCATGACTCAGTGGCGTGCCTAAAGGGTAGGTAGGGCTCGCGGCGCGGGGGGGGGGCTACTAGGGAGCCCCCAAATAAAATAGAGTATCCAAATAAAATATTTTTTCCATAGATAAAAAAAATCACGGATTTCGCAATTTTTGCAACTATCGGATACATTGGAAATGATAATAATAAGATAACGTAATATATAAACCCTATGAAACATTTGAAAGTGACAGTACTTTATGCGTAATTAGACGTAATAATAAGTAAGCTAGGTAAAAGATTTACTGCGTTTAAAACACACATAAACACCTTAATACAACTCGTATACTAGAACTGTGTTCTGCATTCTAATTATTTCTTGTCCTTCCTGTAACTCAGCTCAATCGGAAAGATCGTTTTCAAAGTTGAAATTAATTCAAAATGTCCTTAGGTCGACCATAACTCAAAGTCGTCTTAGTTCTCTAGCTCTTATCTGAATAGAGCATGAAAGGGCAAGAGAGGTAAATACTGACAAACTAGTTGATAAGTATTTATCTAGTCGATTCAAAAATAAAAAAGTCTAGTCTACCGCCAAAGAAATTATGCAGAGAGCCCCCAAGAAAAGTCTTGCCCCCCCCCCCCCAAACACTCAGCACGCCACTGGCATGACTCGTAGTTTATTGGCGCTGTTGGCAGTTTGTGTCATTGTTTCCAGTCCAGTTCCGTACGTGGAGACCGGTGACACGCATGCGGTGCCTCTTGAGATTTATTGGAATTTCCGAGTTGTCTTCATCTGTTTGAATCCTCATACTAGCGTTCTCAAAAATATCTTTAATGATTTCTGTGTATCGTGAGTCGATCCTAGCGTCGTTTAGTGCTCTTTAAACCTGTATGCAATGTGTGATTTAACAGGATTAGTCCGTAACATAATATAGCAATAACGTTTAGTATATAATTTATAGTTATCCTAACAAAAAAGTTAACTTTTATTTCAATACATTATATAGAAAAGAAACATATAGTGCTATATCATGATTACAACATATATAGACTTTTGACATTGTAAAGTTCTATTGGTATTTTTCAGTCCTCAGAAATACTTAACATGTCTCTTAACTCTGCCCTATCCTGGATTTTAATTGCTTGATCACCATAATTTTTTAGCATAGAAACTGACCCATTTCTGCTCCAGACATATTTTTACCCTTTATGCGTGTGTAAACATTATTGAAAGGCTTCTTTCAATAATAATGTATAAGTAAATTTAGTCAGTTCTTCATTTGTATTCTTTACTTTTTACTATTTATTCCTTACCTTTTCTTTGCCCAAGTAGACCAGCAGTCGTGTTATTTTGTTTCATGACTTATGACCTTCAGACTTTATGTCATTATTAGTGAACTTGTATTTAAGTATCTTTACTGCTTTATCCGTCATAGCGCTCTCCTGTATGTTCAATCTCCATCTGCTGCAAAAAATAAGCCCTCAGCTTAGCATTCTCGTTTTTGACTTCTTCAGTCATATTTACCATAACCTTGTGTATGCCTCTGCTTTTCATAAAAAGATTTTTAAAAACTGCAATGAGTGCTTCATGACCGACACCTCCTCCTTCAACCCATGAATTTAGTTCCTAAATTAAAGAGCACAATGAATCAAGTTCGCTTTGCTCACCTCCAATTGTTTTCTTTTCTCCTTGCGGTATAGGTGAAGTCGCGGTGCCCAAGCTATTTTTCCAAGAGCTGGTCAACATGTGTCATGGACGAGGAGAGTCTCTTGTATTTGCCTCAAGTCTAAGTGATTTAATTTGACATTTAATTTGACGCTATTTTTTGCATCTGTTACACTATAATCTAAGCACACCTAGTCTATTCTATCGGCAATACAATAACAACTGTTTTAAATGAAACCTGGATGGGGAAAAATAGAAGAATTAAGTTGCCAAACAATCTAGACCTAACCTCTCTTCAAATATTTTTTGGAGTTATTTAAAAAACAATATCTACCTAGGGAACTTAACAAAATCGAAATGGGCAAATACAAAATTATATACTACATACATATAAATCGAAATCCACACTGGGTAGTCACAAAGGCATTTCTTGAATGGCGGTCATTTTCAGCAACAAGAAATTTCAATAGGAAACCTTTTACATTTTGTTTTATTTTGTGTTGGTAAAGTTGTTACTGCCTACTTTGCAAAATGCATTTTATACAAATTTGAAAAACTGTATATATATATATATATATATATATATATATATATATATATATATATATATACATATTCAGCAATATGAGCTTTATAATTTAAGATTATCATATGTAATGTTTCATAAAGAAAAAAATATGCTACAAGTATGAATAAAAACCATTTCATATAAAACTTTGTATTGTAACCTAAAACTTTTGAAATTAATATATTTTTTTCTTTAACGTTAATAAAAAAATTAAAGGGGGGTTCATTTATAGTGGAACATCCTGTACTTATTACCTACATAATTGGTTTACATATCCCTAAGAAAATATCAAGTATCTAGTTTACATCAATGACTCAGTATTTTCGCTACAACGGAAATGAATGGATTTCAGTTCTAGTACACCAACAGTTTGTCCACACACATTTGCATTTATGCACGCTTCAGTAGAA
>JAUTXW010000597.1:0-220141 GCA_030620095.1 Kuschelorhynchus macadamiae
TTATTTTTTTCATCTTTGAATCCTTGAATATCTATAACCAATCTCATATTTTCAAAGCAGCAAATTTTTTAATGAGACTTTTTTTACTTGAATAATTTGCAATTTCTTCTTTCAGTTGATTAATTTTAAAAATAAATTTTTCAATTTGTAGTTGTAGTTTTGATGTCATGATTAAAACTAAAAGCTTTTGAAAATTTCTTTAAATTAAATCGAAATATGAAAATAGTGGGGATAAAGTTTATAATTGTTTCACAATTTTAGAGGGTTGTAGCTAAATAATTTGTCATGTAAAATAAGACAATAAGCAGAAGTATCTTTTTTAATTGCATTGTGTGTCTCAAATTCAATTCTCATTACTACGGATCCCGTTTGAATTGTTTCTTTTTGATGGGAGCAATCAATATGTGTAATAGGACTAATGTTTTTGAATTGTTCAGGATTAAAAATGGGTTCATTTGGAACACCATAATAAGACTGTCTAAAGTTGGCAAACATTTCGTATAAAGCAGAAAATTTGTTTTCTTCGAAATTTAAGTACAAATCGTGATAAGGATATCTTTCAGAATTTAAATATACTCTAATATTTGACAAGGTAATATTGTCAAATTTACTCATATCTTTAACAATTTTCCCTTTTCTGTTTTCTTGAAAGCCAATCACAACATGACGAGGAGCTTCTAGTTTACTAGTTGTTTTTACCGGCCATGTGTGACGGGTTGTTTCGGTTAGAGAAGAATATTCAACAAGTTCCCAACTCCTGAATCCTATCAATATATCTTTATTTGATTCTAATATTTTTGATAGAGCAAGTTGTTGTGGCATATCAACTAGAATGTGAGGAACTTTCCAATAAATTTTATCGAAAGTAACCAATGGAGTGTCAGGAGCAGTAACAAGGTGTGCCGGATCTTCTTTGAAAATAACACCATCTAAATCATCAGTTGATCTAATAAGAACCAATTCCTGTTTCATATTCATAATAATTTTTCTGTAATCTTCAAAAAATCCTAAAAGCATTTTTAGTGGTATGGATACGGAGAATTTTCCATCATTATCAACTAAAATTGTATCACCTTCTTTCCGATGTGGAAACCAACCTGCATTTTCCAGTTTTAAACTTTCGTTGGTATTGTGAGAAAGGTAGCTTTTTAAGGTTGATGCTAATCCAACATTTCTTATTGAATCTATAGTAATTCCGTTTAGTTCATAGCGGATTTCTCTGAACAAAAAGGCTATACCATTGTTAATAAATAGCAATTCTTAACTTGTTGGTGTTGGATTTGATACTGAACTGTTGTTTAGGCTTTTTCTTTTTATAAGTTTTTACTTTGTTGATAGTAGTAGGGGCAAGTCTCATCCCAAGGGCTCTATTATATCTAACAACCATTTTATATTTCACTTGTTTGTAAATGTAACCTTACTGTTATAGTTTCTCCTCTAAAACTGATAAGTTCTCCGTCTTGATCAACTATTTTAACTGTTATATTGTTAATTGCTTTGACGCTAACTGGAAAATACAAAATGGGCAAAGGAGATTCAACTATTTTATACCCTGGAGCTACAGTTGGATAAAACTGGTGAATAATATGAACAGGTTTACCATTATTGTAAGAACCGACACAAATATTACAGTCAATACAAATAGCATTCACCTTAGTTATTTTTGCAACATTATCTGATTCTTCCTCTTTCATAGCTTCTAGTATCCTGCTATTAAAACCCAACATTTTTCCTATCGAATCTTCCTTGGTAAAATCAATTATTCTACTACACATTAAAAAAGTTTTTAGAGTATTAACATTTGCTTTTAAAAGAAAAAAAATTTTTTCATTCGGAAATAAATCTTCTATACTTTCTCTTATGTATGTTTCTATATCTGTAATGTCATAAGTTCCGTCGGGAATAACAATTACTTTATTATCTATATAAAATTTATTATATCCTTCTTTTATATTGGGGATAGTCATAAACGTTTCAAAATCAGCTAAACCCAGGTAATATTGTTTTTCATCCTCTAAATATATGGGCGGATTAAAATCAGCAGACAAAACAGAACTGTTTCCTGATATGGCAATTGTGGTAGACATTGCAGTTTATTTATGAATGAGATATTACAATAAATAATGAGTTTATATATTTTTTTGCAAAAATTTTAGGGATAGTTGACCACAGTTATATGAATTAAATTTTTGTTTATTTTCATAAGTATAAAATACATCCACTTTGCCATTCGAATTAAAATATTTGAGAAGTTCTAAAGGTGGTTTTAAATTTCCATAACTATCAAAATATATTACATTTTTGTTATTTTTAATATAAGCAGTCCAATGAGATCCTTTATTTTGTTTTTTATCCAAATTTACAATACCACATTCTTTCAGATTAATTTTTTTTTGGAAGTTCATCGAGCATAAAAACACCTCTAAAGCCAGTTATTTTTAACAGCTTTACATATTTAATAATATCATTGTTCGTAAGTGCTCTGTTTGGAAAACTTATTTTGAGTTTTTTTTTTGTCTGATTGCTTTCATTTTGACGGATCCTCCTTTATAAGGTCTAATAAATAGTCCCTTTCCTTTATATGGTCTAATATATAATCCTTTACCTTCTTTAGAAGCATTTTCCATTGCAATATTATGTCTATGTATTTCTTCTAGTTGCTGTTTAGCTGCTTTAGCATCATTTACTGCCTTAGCAATTCCTGCCGCGCCTCCACCTAGTGCACCCAGGGCGCCAAGAATGGGAAACAAAAGAGGTAGAAATCCTCCAATTTTTTTGGGTGTTCGAATGATACGTTTTTTTCTCAATTTAAGTTTACCCCCTTTTGTATTTTTTAATCCCAAACCGAACTTTCTTTTACCCTTCATTATTCCTGCAACACTTAAAGCTGCAATTTTTTCACCAATAGAAGAATCTTTAGCTTTTACCCTATCCCAGGCTTTTTTTTCTAATATTTGGTCAGATATGTGTCTTTTTGATAAATCTTCAGTCTGAGAGTAAGATATATCATGTTCTTTGCAAGCGGAATCCAATGGATTTACACCAACGTCACCTCTAGTTAATCTTTTTTCCAAGTTGGTGCCGGGACCACAATAATTATATCCTGGTATATGAACTTCGAAAGGTAATTTACTAATTAATTTATTTACTAAACCAGAGCCTTTTCTATTACGTCTTTTAATAGTTTTTTTCAACTTATGACGACCCACAGTCATTGAAGTTCTTTTTATACTAAAAACACATTGACATTTTTCTGGTATAAATACTTTTACAGCTAAAAATATTTACTAGTGTGATTAAGAATGAGGATTGAAAAACAAAAATTCTCATTACCAGTAAATAATCATGACGAAAAAATTTTAAGTAAACAGTTGAGAAAACATGGTGACTTATTTTGCGGTGGTTCAAAAAGAGGGCTTATAGTTGGTTGCAGTGGTAGCGGTAAAACCAACGTTATGCTTACACTGCTCGAGCATCCTAATGGAATTAGGTTTGAAAATGTCTATGTTTATTCAAAGTCATTAGATCAACCAAAATATGAATATTTAAGGAAGTTGTTAAAGCCTATGAAAGAAATTGGATACTTTGAATATGATAGCGATGAGAACATTATTTCACCTCATGAGATAAAGCCAAATTCCGTTATCATTTTTGATGATATTCCTTGTCATAATCAATCTATTATTAGGGACTATTTCACGCATGGAAGGCATAGAAACACCGATTGTTTTTTTATTTTTCAAGGATATTCCTCAATCCTTAAACGTCTAATTCGAGAAAATGCAAACTTATTAATTTTATTTAAACAGGACTGTTTGAGTTTAAAACATATATATAATGACCACTGTATATTGGATATGACATTTGATCAGTTTAAAAATATTTGTGCTAACTGTTGGATGGATCCATATGGCTTTCTTGTAATTGACAAAGATTGTGAAGTAAATCACGGCAGATATAGGAGTAAATTCGATTCCTTTATATATTTATAAAAGTAAAAAATTTGCAGTTTTATTTCATTTAAAACTTGTACAGCATGGATAAACGTTTAGCTCGAGAATTAATAAAATCGAGACAAGCCGTGAAGCAGAAATATCAAAGCTTGAAATTAGCTACTTCTACTGCTCAGTCCGAATTAGAACAAACTTATAGACCAATAACACAACCACTTAAACAGCTAATTTCAAGTATTGGTAAATCCGAACCATTCGATTTAAAAGAAGAAAGAGTTTCAAAGTATGAAGAATTCAAAACACCTACAAAGCTTTATAAAACATCAACTCCGACGAAAAATATTCAGAAAACAGGAAAAACTCCGTTACTCCCTACAGAACTACCAACATTTTTAAATGACAGTAGTATCACTTCTTCCTCTCCTGTAGTACAACCATTGTCATCAACTGTTATAGCAGAAACTTCAGATCCTTCTAGTGACACAACAACAAATTTAAACTTGTCAGACATATTGGAACAAACTAGAAAAACAATTCAAACCTATGTTGGTACACCATCATATAAAGATTACTTAGCAGATTTTCATGAATTACCCAGATCATATATTGATGAGGGTGTGAAAGATACACAACATAAATTTGACCATTATTACGGAATAGTTCATGACCTCGAAACGGATAAGTTTTCTTTTGGTTTAACACAGATACCGGTAGAAATTATTGGAAAGGACATTAAAGTGGGAGGAATAACGTACACAGGCACGCCAGGTTTATACGAATTGCTTTTCAAAAAAGAACCGATAGGTTATAAGAAGGAAGATTTAGATAATTACATGAACATTCTAGCTAAAACAAATGTATATCGTAGGAATTTTGATTCAAATGAACAAGTTCAAGGAAATACATCACACAAATATGTTACAATAATAGGACCATATTTACAAAGAAAGGGGATTACAAAGACAAAAACCTTGCCAAGATTAGTTACAGCATTTAACAAACCACAACCTCCGTTTAGAACAACTAGAGCCAAATCTAGGAAAGGGATTAATTTTGAAAACAAACAGATCAAATACAGACTATGTATACTGGAATAATGTAAACGAAATTGTTGATAGGCTACGTTTATTAATTTCATCAAGTGATGCGGGAAATAATGCTCATAGTAACGAGATTATCTCTATTATTGAAGAATTAAGAGAAGATAAAGTAATACTATAAATAACAGCTATCAAATATAATCATATTTATTGTTTAATGAAAGCTCAACATGACAGTTGATAAATTTGGACGCCATATTTCAAAACAAAATCAAGAGAGAATAAGTGACATTAATAATTTAAAAAGGAGATTAGGTGAAAATGAAACAAATAATGAAATCTTTGCTAAAAAGCTTAAGGTTTTTGATGAAAATTTTTTAAAGTATGAAAACCAGATTAAAGTATGTTATACCTCAATTGAAAACGTTAATAAACAGTTGCTAACGCTAAATCAAATAAGTAAAGATTTGCAATTTTTAAATGAACATGTTAAAAAGGAAGACAAAAAATTAAGTGATGATATCAACAAAATTAATAAAATAATGGAAACAAATATAAGAGAAGTAATAATTGAAAAACACAAGGAAAAAATTAAACAATTAAGAACTTTTATAAAAAGGTTAGATGATGAAAAAAAAGAAATCAAAATAGCATTCTTAACAGTAGAACAATTGACCAACTCACTTTGGAAGAAAATCAACAATATATTTCCTTGGAAAATATAATGTCCAGTGTAATTAAGAAATTAGAACAAGAATTAAATAAAACAGAGGAGGAATTAAAAAATAGTGATAGTAGATCAACTACTTTCTTAACTGGAGAGATAAAAAAATCCTTTAATGCGTTAGAAAAGGAGATTACTAAAATTAGTAAAATTTTAAATGAAAAAAGTTATACAATACAAATTGATAAATTGAATGAATGGGAAAAAACATATAAAAGTTATATTTCGAATTATTACAAAACATAGAAAGTGAACTTCCTTAAAATTGAATAAACAAGTTTGTTGTCATGACAACCGTTAAACAGCAAGTCGTTAATGAATTACATAAACCTGCTAGAAAAAACTACAAACGCAGAAGGGTGGTAGTGAAAGGGTTAAATGATCTTTTTCAAGCTGATTTGGTTGAAATGTTACCCTATGCCAAATTTAATAAGGGATTTAAATATATCTTGATTACCATAAATGTATTTTCTAAGTATGTTTGGGCCGAACCGTTAAAATCTAAATCTGGAAAAGACGTAACAGCGGCAATGAAAAAAATATTAATCAGTGCAAAAACTCCACCAAAAAACTTGCAAACGGATAGAGGAAGAGAGTTTTTCAATGTAAATTTTCAAAATTTGATGCAACAATTTCGAATTAACCATTATAGCACGTTTTCCAATTTGAAAGCGAGTATAGTAGAAAGAGTGAACAGGACTTTAAAGAATAATATGTGGAAAATATTTAGCATTCAAGGAAATTACAAATGGTTTAATATATTAGCGGATATTGTAAAAGATTATAACAATACAAAACATTCTTCAATAGGAATGAAGCCAAAACAAGTAAATAAAACAAATGAAAATAGAATCTTGAAATCTGCATTTACTCATGCTAAAACGTTAGATATAAAATCTCCAAAGTTTAAAGTGGGTGATCACGTACGAATAAGCAAGCATCGAGAGGCATTTTCAAAAGGTTACACACCAAATTGGTCAAATGAGATATTCCACATTAAAGAAGTTAAGATGACAAACCCTTGGACATATTTAATTCAAGACGAAGATAATCAGGACATTCTGGGTGGTTTTTATGAGCAAGAATTACTAAAAGTAAAGCATACCGATGTGTATCTTATTGAGAAGATTTTGAGAAGGAAAGGAAACAAAGTTTATGTGAAATGGTTAGGACTTGATAAAAAATATAATACATGGATTGATAAAAAAAATATTGTTTAATTAAATTGAAATTAAATTTTAGTTAAATTTGTTTTATTTCTGTTCCTCACTTTATGCTTTAGCTGATACAAATTACAAAGTCTTAATGTGCTAATTAATTTCAAATAAAATTCACATTTACTAAACTAAAATTTTATTAAGTAAAACATCAAATACAATTTTTATTAAAACGTGTCAAATATATTTTATTTCTATGTTCCTCAGATAATATCGAATCTAGAATAAGTTTACAATCATTTATTCTTTTTTCAAAACGGAGTCTATCTAAGTACCACATCTGAAAGTTACTCCTACGGGCTTGTCTGTAAGCAAAGCTCCACTTCACTAACACATGCACCTTATTGTTCTCTTCCAGAAAAGATATTGTTTTCTTCGTAATATTTTCTTTTTGATCCATTTTCATTGTTTTCTTCGTAATATTTTCGTTTTGTTCCATTTTGCTTCAATTTGTTTTCCATTTGTTCAGGATATAAAGCAAGTAATTCCATCATAGTTGAAACATTTTCACTGTTAGGATTTTCTGTTGGACTTATTATATTATAAACATGCGTACACAAGTCGCCACAATCAGATGAAATATTATTTTGAAATATTTTGAAATATGTATTGAATTCTTGCCTTTTAAGTATAGATAATCTATAATCAATAATTTCCTTTAATCGCCACAAATTGTCCAAAGACTCTTGTCCTAAGTATATGAAGTGTGGGCCTTTTGTAATTTGTAGAACAGGGGTATCATTTATTTTCTGAACCTGCAGATGAATGTTGTTTATATTCACACTGGTTTGATCAACTTGAGGAAAGTAGAAATTGTTTACAATAATTCCTTGATGAACACAAATGTCTTTCCAATTTTCTTCGGTTAGTGCGATTGAAAATCCAGTTTTTCCACCAATTACAATTTTTGGAGAAAAATCATTTAAACTAATGCCAACAAGAACAAATTTTGACAAAGAATTATTTAAAAAATAAATTTTTGAATTAAGAAGCGTTTCCAAAGGTTTATGAACCACGGCGTTGTTCATAATGACTAAACGAGACTGAAACATATTGTGTTATTCTTGTACTTAAATATTCTCATCCCCACTTTCTTTAAAGTTTCGTTTAAAATGGATTAATGAAAAAATAGATTTCCAGTTTGAAATTTATAATAAAGATAAATAATTAAAATGGTAATGTATAAAAATAATGCAAAGTTTAATGTAACACTAATGATGGAAAAGTAATAATTTTTGAATCCGTCATAATAATTGGTACAGTTGGGGGTTAAAATTTGTAACTGATTATTTTTAAACTCTAACCTTTCTATCCAATTTGTATCAAAAATAGATCGATTTGGATAATGATACAAAATTTTAAAAAATTTACTTGCATTTTCATTTCCATTTATTCGTTCCATCCAACTAATTGTACTATTGTTAATTAATCCAATTTTCATAAATTTACAATATTTACTTAGAGTGACGTCTGTTTTATTAGAAAAACATATTTCACACTGTGTTACGCCAGGGGGATGATGAACATAAAAAACATTTTGGAAAATAAAATAAAGAAGAATAAATTGAGATCTACTGATAGTCATTAAAACAAATTAATAATAATATTCCAAATTTATTAACATTAAGCAGATACTTTCACCACGAAAGCAAAAGCAGTTGTAAAAAAATAACAATAAAATACTTAATTTAAATATATGTAAAAGTTCATAAATAAGGATATTAATAATACTATATAAAATGTGTAGCTTGAAGACTTATTTTGAATGGTTACAATTATTCGATTCCTATTTTTCCATAAACAGTTATTTAAATCACAATTCCTAGCAAATTTCTTATGCTCCACAATAGGATCATCATAACTTAACCAATCAAAAATTTCAATACCACAATAAAAACATTTACAAATATCATTGATTGAAGTATAGTAAAAGCCAGCTCCAGCTAACACTTCTGGTCTCAATTTTCCTTTCCATTTTTTAAAAGTGGAAAGTCGTTTTTCATATGTTTTAAAATAACTGTTATCAATTTCTTTGTCAAAAGTTTCTAAGCACATTTTGTGAAAGACTTATGAAGACTAACTTTGGTTTCAAAAACAACAAATTTAAATACCTTATAATATCTACATAAATATATCTAAATCTTCATGTTCTGCATTCCATTGATACAAAGCAATATCTTGGTGTCCCCAAGCTAATGTATTAAAACTATAGGGAATTTTATACCGCTTATCATCTTCGGAACTCAAAGCCAATTTATTAATTAACTCTGTAAAAATTGTATGTTGTCTAGATCGAAAAACATACATTGAACAAAAGGTTTTAGAATGATTTTCAACAACATCTTTATAATGAATAAAATCCAACTGCTTTTTAATTGCACTTTTTTTAACACCTTTTGCTTTTTTTGTTAAACTGTTTTCCGTTTTAATACAATATGCTTTTGCTCCAGTACCAAAGAAAGTAGTAATGGGTTCACCAGCATATTCATCTTTGAATTTTCCTATAACTGACTTTGTAATAGGCATTTCATGAATATTATTAAATTCATAATTAGATGTGTCAAATTTGTGAATATTTTTTATCATGTCAGAATAAATATTTGGAGTTGTGACTTCTAAAATGAACGAATCGGTATCGGTGTATAAAAGTGAAATATTTTCCTGATAAAGAGGTTTTAAAAAATTATAAAAGAAATCATACATGACAGTTTTAGATATATCTAATATTGAGAAGCCTACATATATTGGTTTATTGTAAGTAACTTGAATCTTTTGCATTTGAATAGCTACCAAGTTTTCAGAAAATATTGTTAAGTCCTTGAAATATGGTTTTGCAATTAAATTCTCAGCACCATCTTTTCTTCTATTTTTTTCCCACTCTGTAACAAGTCTTACGTCAATTCTCCTATCAACATTTTCCATAGTCTTGCCATAAATACTATTATTTGCCAACTTGTAAGTATTACGATCAAATTCATTCTTTGAATCATTTCTTAATCTTGAATTCAAGTCTATATATTTTTTCAACCAATCAGATTGAGAAAACTGTAAAACTCTATGAACTTTAGTTAACTTGAGTCCATGTTCCAAACATTGTTTTAATAATTGATAGTGAATAACATATTTTGATTTATCATTTAAATTGGGTATTAATTTTATGCATTTAGAATTTGGCGGTTTAAAGTTTTCTGGACAAAACGGAAAATCGTTATGATAGGAATGTAGACTTGTAGGATATTCTAAATCAACTTCTAAAACATATCCCTTATTAGATTTTTTAGAAATATTCATAATATTTAAATCATTGATTTCTTTATCTGTTAACCAAACAAAATCTCCCGTTGGAATGTGCTGTGACATTGCATAACCATACAAATTTGTTGCATCATAATAAATTATGTATTTAGTTGGCTTTAAAGGATCAAAATTTAAAAGAAATGGATTATTAGCTTCAGATTTTCTACAAATGCAAGAGCTCACACCACCGCGAACGCTTTTTTTGAAAAAGTGTATCATATCTGGATCAGTTAACAATTCTAACTCTATTCCAGTATAACGCAAACACGCCTCCCAAGATAAACCTGGAAAAGTGTAAAAATGAGCTGGATCGAGCTTATATGTGGATAAACAAGTGCTTCTAAAATTTTCAAAAATATCTGCCAAAAGTAAAGTATCAGAGAGTAAGTAAACGTCGGAGTATTGACCAAGAGATTCACATTTAAACAATTGCCAAACCTTTACAGCTCTTTGGTATTCTGCATCACTGATGTGCTCATCCGTTAAAGTATTATAAAATTGGTCTTTTTGAGGTAAAGTTGTTTCTTCTAATTTTAAATAATCATCAATATAATTGTAAGGAAATACACCTTTTTGCCGAATAAGTTTAAATCTTTCTTCATCATTGAAAATTTTTTTTATTTCCTTACATTGTTCATCTTTTAAGCTTTCAGAGAGTTTTGATAAAGAATGGGATAGAAATTGAAAAGAATCAATAAACCTTAATGATATATTTTTTTTCTTAGCCTTTTGTGTCTTTTTATCAAAATAGTTATCCACATGAATAAGCTTTTCAAATGAAATATATTTTTCCTTGTTTTGTGCGATAACTGTTAGTTGTTCTTTGTTTAAGCATAATTTTTTAAGAAATAGATGAGAATCATAATTACGCAAATTATGCAATATAACTGGAATAAAGTTAGGTATTCTGTAATTTATGTTGCAGAGTGAATGAGCTGGACCTCTATAAAGACCGGTTATATGACAATGATCTGCAACCCTGTCATTTAAAAGAGGTTTATTACAAATATGACAAACTGTTTCATAGTTATGATAAATTTTGTCCAGTTCGTTCAAAGGAATCATCTTTTTAGGAGTCTTTAAATATTTATTGTATATGTTATACACATCTCTTTCTAAAGAATTTATAAATAATGTATCACAATTTTGACCTCTATATTTTTCAAATTTAGAATAATTATCGTCGAATGAACATTTAATGTAATAGGCAAATGAATGTGGAATATGTTCATATTGTTTTAAGGTGTATGAAGTATTAGGATTTTTATCAACATTGTCATTATTTAAAGGCTTTAAAATGCATTCAAAATCTGCATACACCACGAAAGGAACTTTCATTTGTTTATGATAATTTACAAATTTCAAAATATTATCATATGAATAGTTTCCAAACTTATCTTTTATTAATTCTTTAGAAGGTAGGTTAATTCGTAAATGATCACAATCATAGCTATTGTGTTGTAATAAATTTTCTTCTGTAGGGAAATATTGTAAACAACCATCGCAAATATATTTTTTTCCGTGATGTTTAGAAATTTGTGCAGAAACTAGTTTTGATAAATCTTTAATATAGCAATAATGAAAAGTTTTTTCATCATCATCACTTATTAACAATAAATTGACATGTTGATTTTTTTTATTCGATGAATAATAAAGTGGACCAATTACTTCATACCCCTTTTTAGGATTTATAATTTCTAATCCATATACATTAATAGAAATGTTATTTTTTTCTTCAAAAATCTTAATGTTCTTTAGCAACATTGGAAATTCTATACCTGACATATCCAAAACAGAAGAGTAGTGTGGGTAGGATGAAGTTTCAAAATCTAATCCGCTTGGTTGGTGAAGAGCAGACACAACTGCCCAGGCGAAGCAAAAGTTGTCATCATTCCTAATGTTGATCACAGCTTGACGTCTCTTGATCTCTTGAGGAAGTTCGATAAAAGATGAGGCTCTCAGCGGATTGTGCTTGTTAACATTAATTTCCAAATGAAGTAAATTCATCAAAGCCCATCCTGCAACGTAAAAATTAAAAAATTACTTTTTTTGTTGCTGTTGTAAAATCGAAAATAAATTCTTTACCTGAATCTCTTTCTGCAAATTCGTCAGCTTTCTGGTCAATAATGGTGCAGATTTGCTCTAACAGTTCTTTTTTCTGATATCCCTGGCAAATGACTTGGAACGGCGCATTAAAAGATTTGACATCATAGCTGTCGCTGCTGGGGTTAAAATAGAAACCGAACAGTTCCATATTTAGCTTGATACATTTATGTTTCTGCAGTTCTTGATCTATTAGATGTGCAATTTTGTATTCCAAATGTTGAAAATACTCTTTCACATTTATGAAGTTTTGGTGTGAGGAAATCCTATAAGATATTATTCGTTCCCTGAATGCTGACTTGATAATTTCAACACCTTCCTCCAAGCCTATTTTGGAATTGTTCTTGTGCACACTAGATCGAAGATGTCCACCCCATAGACTTTGGTTTATATTTTTCTTGCATTCTTTACAATATTTTACAATATTTGTAGAATCTATAAATTAAGAAAAAAATATTTTACAAAATATAACATGAAAAATAAAATGTTCTTACCTTTAACAAGCTTTGGTTTTTTCAACCAACTGTTGAGTTTTGTGGAATTTCCGTTAACATGTTTTTTATTATGTCGCAATAAATTATCCTTTCTAGTGAAGACTTTATTACATGTTACACACTTATGCATTTCTGAAGTTTTCTGGATAATAATAATAATAAAATTAATATTGTGCATTTCTATTTAGTTATAGTCAAATTTTGAAAAAAGCAATTGCATTTTTGAAGTTCTTTGTATAATAATAAAATTAATATTGTGCATTTTTATTTAGTTATAGTCAAATTTTGAAAAAAGCAATAGAAATTAATTGACTTTATGAATCCATTTCTTCAAATGAGTCAACTAATTTGTCAAAGGCCTGTTTAACATAATTCACCGTACTTTCGTCTCCCTTTTTAATTGTGATCAAATTAGTTAAATTTTGAATAGCGAAACCCAGACACTTAAGGTTTGCTATTTGTTTTTTATTTTTTTTATTAATTTTAAAATTTTTTTTAATGATAAATGATGGTTTCGAAATTGAATTTTGTTCAACTGGTGAATTATTAGGAGAAATATCCGAAGTTAAATTTGCATCAATTTGTTTTTCTTGCGGATCAGAATTTACAATAGCAAATGGTGAATTAATAGAAGATATAGCCGAACTTAAATTTTGATCAATTTGTTTTTCTTGCGAATCAGAATTTACAATATCATATGGTGAATTAGTAGGACAAATAGCCAAACTTAAATTTTGATCAATTTGTTCTTCTTCCGAATCAGAATTTTCACTAAACAAAAAGGGAGAGCAAATTGGTCTCGGAGAATTAATTGGCGATTTTAATGTTAAATAATTTGTATTAGATTTTTGAAAACAAACAATATCCTCATCGCTAGAATTTTGAGTTTCGTCAATGTCATTCAGTTCTTCAAGAGTTTGTTTAGTTTTTGTTGTAATTAAGTCCGATTTGTTGTCAATAATGTCATTAAGATCGTCAAGAGTTTCTTGTTGACTAGCTGTAAATAAATATTTTTCGTTGTTCTGTTTGTTGGCATTATTTTGAACTTGGCTATTATAAATAATTTCATTCAAGTCCTGAATAGTTTGTTGTTGACTAGTTGTAAATACGTCTGTTTCATTGTTTTGTTGGTTTGCAAAATTCTGCATTTGAGTACATGTGTATAAGTCAAAGTCATTGTCAATAATTTTGCTACTCGATGCCAAAAAATTGTCCATTATGAAAAAAAAATCGTAATAACAAATAAAATGCCACAAATGTACATAAAAATGTCACCAATATATATAAGAATTAAATCTTGCCAAATAAAAATGTTAGAAATAAAAATAAAAATTGAAAAATTACCAAATAAACACAATGTAAACACCAGAAAACTCGCGAGCTCTGCACAGTGTGAATGCAGAAATCAATTGCATTCGTCTCTTCGCTGAGGCGATTTTATATGCAAAAGTTAATCACATGTGTCCTACTTAAAGTTGAACGACAATCTCTAAAAACCACTTTCCCAAGCCGATCAACTACCTTACCCCCCTCCCCCCTCTCCCCTCCCCCTCCCCCCCTTCCCCCCTTCCCCCCGGACCCCTTAATTTCCGAGACTCAAATCCCGGCTCCCCAATTTCGGGCTACCCTCTTCAGGTTAAGCCCCCCCCCCCCCCCCCCCCCCCCCCCCCCACGGCCCCCCCCCCCCCCCTGGCAAATTCAACGGTAAGGGCACGCTTAAAAAAAAAAAAAAAAAAAAAAAACTTATGTATTGCAGGTAGTAAAAGTGGTGGTTGATGGGATATATACTTAAGAACATCCACTCGACGATCATACAGTAACATTCGCTGTAATATCAGTTGTCGCTATTATTTTAACGTATAACCAAATTTTTTATCAAATAAATCGATCTAAATCCAAAGTTCCTAACAATGGCAGAAAATATGAATGGAAACGCTGTCCAAATTGAAGAAAATAATATGGAGATCGCCGCTCAAATTGAAGAAAGAGAAGAGATTTTTAATAACTTGGAAGGCGATTCCATCACTTATAAACATTCATTTTTGGACAAGTCATCTAGGCTTGTTAGAAGATCATTCTTATGTAACATCGATATTAATTATATTGAAGAGGAGGAAGAGGAAGAGATGGAGGAAGATGATCAGGAAATTGACGAAGGAGTGGATATGGATGGACAATTACTAAATTTAGGAACCGAGGGTGACGTAAAAGTAAGCAAGTTTAGGGCTAGTGAATTATTTAATAATTTTGAAGAAAAAGATGTATGTGTTATACAAAGCTACTCTAAAATTGAAAGTCGAAGACTAGGAACATTTGCTATTTGCCTTCCTTGTAGTGCAATTCACAGGAGATATTTACGGAGAGGGGAATCCGATCACGTGAGCTGCCACTACAAAAGAGCCTATGTTGTTAGTGCTTCTGATTTACATTGTGCTATTTGTAGGATACATCTTTTTATACTAATTCCTGAACATGCTTGCTTTTACTGCAACAAAAATGAAAAAAAAGAAATAGAAAATTATATTGTTAAATATTAATATTAAACATAGTTTGTAAATGTGATGGGTAGATTAGTTTAACAATATTAATTTTAAATATAGGTTAGGTTAGGTTAGGTTAGGTTTAATATTAAACATAGTTTGTAAATGTGATGGGTAGATTAGTTTAACAATATTAATTTTAAATATAGGTTATAAACGTAATGGATAGATAATGTCAAAAATATTAATTTTAAACTTAAATTGTAAAGATAATAAGAATACGTCAAGAATATTAATTTAAAAATGTCAAATGTTACTATAAGCGGTTATATATTTTCAGTGCTATATGCAAAATACTTCTTTTTATTCTAACATCTGACACTGTATTTGTAAATGAAATAGTTAATCATATGTAAAAAAAGTGTCGATTATGTCTACTGCCACTAGAAGCACTCATATATTAGCATAACATTTTGTTAACGCTTGTTTCTGTATTCAATTGAGTTTTCTCTTACTTGATGCAAATTATATTAATATTATTAGTATAATTAAAAAGTAGTAGATTAGGCTATGCCGGTCCGACAATCAAAACCGTCATTTTTACATGTAAATTCCCATAAGAAAATTTAAGATTCGATCTGCAAAAGTGGTGCCATTTTAGGGCGTGGCACTTTTTGTGTCAACCCATAACAATTGTTTTGTTATGTAATGTGAAAATTAGTATGTATTAAAAAACTTGTTAGATCATTGTTGTCGTTTCAATATAGGAAAAGGAAAAAATGTGTGTCAATTATTATATATATATTTACATTTACTTTTTTTACAAAATTATTTGTTACCAGAGTTTTCACAAACACAAATTATAAAAAAAATATTATCCTCTTTTTAAAATTACAACAAAATGATGTCTAATTACATCTTTGAAGATTGTACCAAATAGTAATATCTAGTGCGACATACAGGACAATTGTTTACCATTATAGAACAACAATTTTCATCATTCCATCTTAAAATACATTTTAAACAAAAAATGTGGGAACATGTATTTGGTCTACATGAATCATAATATTCGATTATTTCAAAACAAATAGCACAAAACACTTTTTTCTCTTCACTCTCAGTTTTGTTCAAATTTTTTAAAACAATCCCATTATTTTCTTCTCGAACTAATGGTATATTTTCTTCTTGAACTCCTGGTATAATTTCTTCGAGGCTCTGAAGCGGAATGGATCGATTTCTTTCTCCAACTGATTCACTCATTTTATTTTAATATTATTATTAATAGATTTATTCAACAGATTTTTTTCTTTTAACAGTCACTCGTACCTTAACATACTAAAATGATCTTGATGCACCTATTTATAAGACTTAAGAATGCAAAATCAAATGTGGGAGAACAAAGAGAAAGAAATCGATCCATTCCGCTTCAGAGCCTCGAAGAAATTATACCAGGATTGAGAGATAAGTTTTAAAAAATTTGAACAAAACTGAGAGTGAAGAGAAAAAAGTGTTTTGTGCTATTTGTTTTGAAATAATCGAATATTATGATTCATGTAGACCAAATACATGTTCCCACATTTTTTGTTTAAAATGTATTTTAAGATGGAATGATGAAAATTGTTGTTCTATAATGGTAAACAATTGTCCTGTATGTCGCACTAGATATTACTATTTGGTACAAATCTTCAAAGATGTAATTAGACATCATTTTGTTGTAATTTTAAAAAGAGGATAATATTTTTTTTATAATTTGTGTTTGTGAAAACTCTGGTAACAAATAATTTTGTAAAAAAAAGTAAATGTAATAATTGACACACATTTTTTCCTTTTCCTATATTGAAACGACAACAATGATCTAACAAGTTTTTTAATACATACTAATTTTCACATTACATAACAAAACAATTGTTATGGGTTTACACAAAAAGTGCCACGCCCTAAAATGGCACCACTTTTGCAAATGGAAGCTTAAATTTTCTTATGGGAATTTACATGTAAAAATGACGGTTTTGATTGTCGGACCGGCATAGCCTAATCTACTACTTTTTAATTATACTAATAATATTAATATAATTTGCATCAAGTAAGAGAAAACTCAATTGAATACAGAAACAAGCGTTAACAAAATGTTATGCTAATATATGAGTGCTTCTAGTGGCAGTTGACATAATCGACACTTTTTTTTTTACATATGATTAGCTATTTCATTTACAAATACAGTGTCAGATGTTAGAATAAAAAGAAGTATTTTGCATATAGCAATGAAAATATATAACCGCTTATAGTAACAGTTGACATTTTTTAAAATTAATATTGTTGACGTATTCTACTTATTATCTTTACAATTTATGTTTAAAATTAATATTTTTAATAATATTGTTAAACTGATATAATCTACCCATTACGTTTATAACCTATATTTAAAATTAATATTGTTGAAATAATCTACCCATCACCTTTACAAACTATGTTTATTATTAATATTTAACAATATAATTTTCTATCTCTTTTTTTTCATTTTTGTTGCAGTAAAAGCAAGCATGTTCAGGAATTAGTAGAAAAAGATGTATCCTACAAATAGCACAATGTAAATCAGAAGCACTAACAACATAGGCTCTTTTGTAGTGGCAGCTCACATGATCGGACTCCCCTCTCCGTAAATATCTCATGTGAATTGCACTACAAGGAAGGCAAATAGCAAATGTTCCTAGTCTTCGACTTTCAATTTTAGAGTAGCTTTGTATAACACATACATCTTTTTCTTCAAAATTATTAAATAATTCACTAGCCCTAAACTTGCTTACTTTTACGTCAGCCTCGGTTCCTAAATTTAGTAATTGTCCATCCATGTCCACTCCTTCGTCAATTTCCTGATCATCTTCCTCCATCTCTTCTTCTTCCTCCTCAATATAATTAATGTCGATGTTACATAAGAATGATCTTCTAACAAGCCTAGATGATTTGTCCAAAAATGAATGTTTATAAGTGATGGAATCGCCTTCCAAGTTAATAAAAATTTCTTTTCTTTCTTCAATTTGAGCGGCGTTCTCCACATTATTTTCTTCAATTTGGTCAGCGTTTCCAATCATATTTTCTGCCATCGTTAGGAGCTTTAGATTTAGATAGATATATTTGATAAAAAACAATTTTGGTTATAGCTTATAAAATAATATCGACAACTGATATTACAGCGAATGATACTGTATGATCGTCGAGTGGATGTTCTTAAGTATATATCCCATCAACCACCACTTCTACTACCTGCAATACATAAGTTTTTTTGTTTTTTTTTTTTTCACTGTCCCTTTCCCTGTCAGTTTCCCTGGGGGGGGGGAAATTCAGGGGCTTCGCCCCCCTCCCCGCTCCGCCAACCCCCCCATAGCACCTTATCTTCTTTCTCTCCCTTCCTTCTTTCTCTTTTTTATATGTTTCTCCGTTTTCCTTCCTTCTCCTTTTTCCTTCCTTCTCCTTTTTCCTTCCTTCTTCTTTTTCTTTCCTTCTCCTTTTTTCTTTTCTTCTTTTTTAATCTAACCTAACCTAACCTAGGGAGGGTAGCCCGAAATTGGGGGCCGGGATTTGAGTCTCGGAAATTCAGAGGGGGGAGGGGGGAGGGGGAGGGGGGAGGGGGGAGGGGGTAAGGTTGTTGATCGGCTTGGGAAAGTGGTTTTTAGAGATTGTCGTTCAACTTTAAGTAGGACACATGTGATTAACTTTTGCATATAAAATCGCCTCAGCGAAGAGACGAATGCAATTGATTTCTGCATTCACACTGTGCAGAGCTCGCGAGTTTTCTGGTGTTTACATTGTGTCTATTTGGTAAATTTTTATTTTTATTTCTAACATTTTTATTTGGCAAGATTTAATTCTTATATATATTGGTGACATTTTTATGTACATTTGTGGCATTTTTATTTGTTATTACGATTTTTTTTCATAATGGACAATTTTTTGGCATCGAGTAGCAAAATAATTGACAATGACTTTGACTTATACACATGTACTCAAATGCAGAATTTTGCAAACCAACAAAACAATGAAACAGACGTATTTACAACTAGTCAACAACAAACTATTCAGGACTTGAATGAAATTATTTATAATAGCCAAGTTCAGAATAATGCCAACAAACACAACAACGAAAAATATTTATTTACAGCTACTCAACAACAAACTCTTGACGATCTTAATGACATTATTGACAACAAAACGGACTTAATTACAACAAAAACTAAACAAACTCTTGAAGAACTGAATGACATTGACGAAACTCAAAATTCTAGCGATGAGGATATTGTTTGTTTTCAAAAATCTAATCCAAATTATTTAACATTAAAATCGCCAATTAATTCTCCGAGACCAATTTGCTCTCCCTTTTTGTTTAGTGAAAATTCTGATTCGGAAGAAGAACAAATTGATCAAAATTTAAGTTTGGCTATTTGTCCTACTAATTCACCATATGATATTGTAAATTCTGATTCGCAAGAAAAACAAATTGATCAAAATTTAAGTTCGGCTATATCTTCTATTAATTCACCATTTGCTATTGTAAATTCTGATCCGCAAGAAAAACAAATTGATGCAAATTTAACTTCGGATATTTCTCCTAATAATTCACCAGTTGAACAAAATTCAATTTCGAAACCATCATTTATCATTAAAAAAAAATTTAAAATTAATAAAAAAAATAAAAAACAAATAGCAAACCTTAAGTGTCTGGGTTTCGCTATTCAAAATTTAACTAATTTGATCACAATTAAAAAGGGAGACGAAAGTACGGTGAATTATGTTAAACAGGCCTTTGACAAATTAGTTGACTCATTTGAAGAAATGGATTCATAAAGTCAATTAATTTCTATTGCTTTTTTCAAAATTTGACTATAACTAAATAAAAATGCACAATATTAATTTTATTATTATACAAAGAACTTCAAAAATGCAATTGCTTTTTTCAAAATTTGACTATAACTAAATAGAATTGCACAATATTAATTTTATTATTATTATTATGCAGAAAACTTCAGAAATGCATAAGTGTGTAACATGTAATAAAGTCTTTACTAGAAAGGATAATTTACTGCGACATATTAAAAAACATGTTAACGGAAATTCCACAAAACTCAACAGTTGGTTGAAAAAACCAAAGCTTGTTAAAGGTAAGAACATTTTATTTTTCATGTTATATTTTGTAAAATATTTTTTTCTTAATTTATATAGATTCTACAAATATTGTAAAATATTGTAAAGAATGCAAGAAAAATATAAACCAAAGTCTATGGGGTGGACATCTTCGATCTAGTGTGCACAAGAACAATTCCAAAATAGGCTTGGAGGAAGGTGTTGAAATTATCAAGTCAGCATTCAGGGAACGAATAATATCTTATAGGATTTCCTCACACCAAAACTTCATAAATGTGAAAGAATATTTTCAACATTTGGAATACAAAATTGCACATCTAATAGATCAAGAACTGCAGAAACATAAATGTATCAAGCTAAATATGGAACTGTTCGGTTTCTATTTTAACCCCAGCAGCGACAGCTATGATGTCAAATCTTTTAATGCGCCGTTCCAAGTCATTTGCCAGGGATATCAGAAAAAAGAACTGTTAGAGCAAATCTGCACCATTATTGACCAGAAAGCTGACGAATTTGCAGAAAGAGATTCAGGTAAAGAATTTATTTTCGATTTTACAACAGCAACAAAAAAAGTAATTTTTTAATTTTTACGTTGCAGGATGGGCTTTGATGAATTTACTTCATTTGGAAATTAATGTTAACAAGCACAATCCGCTGAGAGCCTCATCTTTTATCGAACTTCCTCAAGAGATCAAGAGACGTCAAGCTGTGATCAACATTAGGAATGATGACAACTTTTGCTTCGCCTGGGCAGTTGTGTCTGCTCTTCACCAACCACGCGGATTAGATTTTGAAACTTCATAATACCCACACTACTCTTCTGTTTTGGATATGTCAGGTATAGAATTTCCAATGTTGCTAAAGAACATTAAGATTTTTGAAGAAAAAAATAACATTTCTATTAATGTATATGGATTAGAAATTATAAATCCTAAAAAGGGGTATGAAGTAATTGGTCCACTTTATTATTCATCGAATAAAAAAAATCAACATGTCAATTTATTGTTAATAAGTGATGATGATGAAAAAACTTTTCATTATTGCTATATTAAAGATTTATCAAAACTAGTTTCTGCACAAATTTCTAAACATCACGGAAAAAAATATATTTGCGATGGTTGTTTACAATATTTCCCTACAGAAGAAAATTTATTACAACACAATAGCTATGATTGTGATCATTTACGAATTAACCTACCTTCTAAAGAATTAATAAAAGATAAGTTTGGAAACTATTCATATGATAATATTTTGAAATTTGTAAATTATCATAAACAAATGAAAGTTCCTTTCGTGGTGTATGCAGATTTTGAATGCATTTTAAAGCCTTTAAATAATGACAATGTTGATAAAAATCCTAATACTTCATACACCTTAAAACAATATGAACATATTCCACATTCATTTGCCTATTACATTAAATGTTCCTTCGACGATAATTATTCTAAATTTGAAAAATATAGAGGTCAAAATTGTGATACATTATTTATAAATTCTTTAGAAAGAGATGTGTATAACATATACAATAAATATTTAAAGGCTCCTAAAAAAATGATCCCTTTGAACGAACTGGACAAAATTTATCATAACTATGAAAAAGTTTGTCATATTTGTAATAAACCTCTTTTAAATGACAGGGTTGCAGATCATTGTCATATAACCGGTCTTTATAGAGGTCCAGCTCATTCACTCTGCAACATAAATTACAGAATACCTAACTTTATTCCAGTTATATTGCATAATTTGCGTAATTATGATTCTCATCTATTTCTTAAAAAATTATGCTTAAACAAAGAACAACTAACAGTTATCGCACAAAACAAGGAAAAATATATTTCATTTGAAAAGCTTATTCATGTGGATAACTATTTTGATAAAAAGACACAAAAGGCTAAGAAAAAAAATATATCATTAAGGTTTATTGATTCTTTTCAATTTCTATCCCATTCTTTATCAAAACTCTCTGAAAGCTTAAAAGATGAACAATGTAAGGAAATAAAAAAAATTTTCAATGATGAAGAAAGATTTAAACTTATTCGGCAAAAAGGTGTATTTCCTTACAGTTATATTGATGATTATTTAAAATTAGAAGAAACAACATTACCTCAGAAAGACCAATTTTATAATACTTTAACGGATGAGCACATCAGTGATGCAGAATACCAAAGAGCTGTAAAGGTTTGGCAATTGTTTAAATGTGAATCTCTTGGTCAATACTCCGACGTTTACTTACTCTCTGATACTTTACTTTTGGCAGATATTTTTGAAAATTTTAGAAGCACTTGTTTATCCACATATAAGCTCGATCCAGCTCATTTTTACACTTTTCCAGGTTTATCCTGGGAGGCGTGTTTGCGTTATACTGGAATAGAGTTAGAATTGTTAACTGATCCAGATATGATACACTTTTTCAAAAAAAGCGTTCGCGGTGGTGTGAGCTCTTGCATTTGTAGAAAATCTGAAGCTAATAACCCATTTCTTTTAAATTTTGATCCTTTAAAGCCAACTAAATAACAAACAAACAAAACAAACAAAAGTATGCTTTATTGCCGCAGAAAAATTCTACAATTTTATGGACAAAGCAAAATATACCTAAAAATAAGACATATCAAAACATTAATCGAAAATAATTTCGACAAGTCAGTGCTTTTATTTTTAAAATGTAAATTATCAATTTACCAAATCGTAAAACACACGTTAGAATATAGCATAACATTGCAAACAGTAAATGAATCATGATAACCTTATAAAAGTAAACAAACACACATGTACGAGGTGAATAATTTCGATGACATTGAAATCAAAATTGCAACTATGCGACCTTAAACTCTATGTTATTATAGTTATACAAATAATTGTGATGTTAAACAGAAGGTATATTGAACTAGTGCAGAATGTAGTATACAAAAAGAATTAAATTGTTTTTAATCCAATACCTAACAAAAATAATTAAGTTTTAAGTGAATGTTCGACAGTTCTTTTCCCTATATAATGATTTACAAAATTCTATGCTATGAGTTAGGACATGACTCACAAAAGATTTAAGTAAACAAGCGAGTTTAGTGACAATTTAAAGAGACTTACTCACTGAAAAAAAAATCATTAACGCTGTAAAGTGGTCTCTCAATGAGGTATGCTTTGGTGTTTTTTCGAAATTGTGCAAGCATAGGGATAGATTTTAAATGTACTGGCAGATTGTTGTAAAGTTTTATGGCGTTGTAAATAATTGATTTTTTTATTAATTCTGTGGAAGGAATGGGAAGATAAATATCATGCCTAGAGTTTCTGGTAGGGTATACATGTTGTGGCCTTTCTGGGAGGGTGTTTATATGTTTTCTCAGCAAACATACCGTTTCCAAAATAAATAATGCAGGAAGTGTTAATATTTCATGTTTTTTGAAATAGTATTGGCAGTGAGCTCTATTATTTAGACCAAACAAATAACGAATGGCTCTCTTTTGAAGCATAAAAATACTACGAAATTGCTCGGTGGTACAGCAGCCCCAAAAGGGAAGGCCATAGCGGAGGTGGGATTCAAATAAAGAGAAATAAGTAAGTCTGGCAGAAGGAACGTCTAGTTCTTTTGAAACTGATCGAATGGCGAAGCAGGCGGTAGAAAGTTTTTTAGTTAAGGTGTCAATATGATTAGACCATTTTAGGTTGCTATTTATATTTAAACCCAGGAATTTAACCGACTCTACGTATTCAATATTGCTGTTATGTACCTGAAGTGGTTGTAAAGTTCCCTTATAAGATAACGCCACCGTTTTATCGACGTTAAAACAAAGCATATTGGAATCGGACCAAGCCTTAATTATAACCAAGTCTTTGGAGATACTAGAGTGTAAAGACGTTGTATCAAAATCACTCCATGTTATGCTTGTGTCATCAGCAAAAGGGAGATTCTTCCATTAATTTTAAGGTTCGTGATATCATTAATGTATAACAAAAAAAGAATAGGTCCCAAGACTGAACCTTGAGGAACTCCACTTGTAATCAACTTACAATCAGAATCGGAACCATTAGCCCTTACAAGTTGTTGCCTTTTTCCAAGATAAGATTTGAACCAATTTAAAGAAGTACCACGAATTCCATAAAAATGTAGTTTGTTTATCAGAATTTCATGACTAACACAATCAAAGGCTTTCGCATAGTCACAAAAAACTGAGGCAGTTGGGTGGTTGTTATTGAGAGATGAGTAGACGCCTCTAAGCAACGTGAACATGGCGTCACTGGTGCACTTGTTGGGTAGAAATCCGAACTGCTCCGGGGATATTATCTGATGTTTCAGGAGAAATGGCATAAGACGGTTCTTCAGTAGCCTTTCGATGATTTTTGATAGCACTGGTAGTAGTGCAATTGGGCGATAATTGCAAGAGTTAGTTTTTTCGCCGCCTTTATGAAGTGGAATAATTATAGCTGTTTTAAGGCAATCAGGGAATACACCTTTTATAAAGGACTCATTTATTAATGTTGTAAGGGCCTCTATGACTGGGAGTGGCAAGTTCAGGAATATTCTAATTGATAGGCCATCAGTGCTACACGAAGATTTACTTTTAATATTATGTATTACCTTCAATAGTTCAGTGTTGCTAACGGGACTTAAGAAAAAGCTATCAGCTAAATTTTTTGAAGGAGGGAGAAACGAAAGAGGGTCCAAACTTGGCGAGATACTAGAGGTGACATTTTTGCTTACATTAATAAAATAATCATTTAGATCATTAGCCCCTGGCAAGTTCTGAGTCACAGGGTTTGATTTGTTTCTGAGGTTATTGATGATGGACCAGGTTTCTTTTGAAACGTTATTAGAGTTTGTTAGACGTTTTCGGTAGTGTAATTTTTTTGCTGACTTAATAAGAGTAGTGTAGATCCTCCTATAATTAGAGATATAGTCGAGAATAAGAAAGGAGTCGGTGAATTTTTTTATATATGAGAGCGAGCGCATATTTTTAGCAGAAATTCGTATTCCTTTCGTGGTCCACGGTTTATGCCGCTTAGGTTTGATATTCTTAAGCGGGAAGGCCTTGTTAAAAGCACTTAAAGTTTTATTTAAAAAAGTTCTGAAGTTTGTGTTGACATTATCAGATTCAAAATTCCAATTGGTGTTAAAGCAAATATTATGAAATACTGAGAAATTTGCGGCCGAGAAAATTCTGCCCCGATGGCGAGATCTTGGTAAGGGCCTAATAGGTAAACTAAACCTGGAAATTACCGCCTCGTGATCGGAAAGACCTGAGTTATAGACCTGTGATTGCACCTCTGATGGAGAAAAATCAGACGCCATGTAATCGATGATAGAAGAAGAGTTTTTTGAAATTCTAGTTGGCGAGGATACATGCATTGAAAGACCGAAAGAGTCGAATATAGAAATTAGATATTTCTGGATGGCACAAACAGTAGCATAGTCAATATTAAAGTCTCCGCATAGAATTTTTTTACCTTTAATCGGTAGGCTGTCTAGCAAACTTACCAGGCTATTTAAAAATGATTGTACATCAGAGTTTGGTGATCTATAAATACAAATTACATAAAGATCAAGGTTTTGATTATATACTATAGAGAATTCAAAAGAGCTATCCGCTAACAAATGATCATATTTAGATACCGACATGAAATCTCCATTTAGGGATAGAATCAGTGTTCCCCATGAGCTGAGTTTTTTCTGTCATATCTAGCTACTGTGGTATACCTCTCAATATAAAAGGGTTCGTTTAGATTCAGCCAGTGCTCAGTAATTGCAACAAGTTGGGGGAACTCCAATTCTTCCAGAAATAGGTACAACTCGTCAGTTTTATTTCTTAGAGAAGCAATATTAATTAGAACCATATTAAGACTAGTAACAACAGGAAGTTTTGAGGAATCTAGTTCCTCAGGACACGTCGTGTTTTCTAAAAATTTTTTTTGGGAGAATTGCTGGTAAAATAATTTTTATGGCATTCTCTGGTCCTCTGAAGATGAATCGATCTCTCCGAAGATATGTAGGATCCATAGGCTGCAAGATCCGCTTCCACTTCTGCTGCGTTAAATCCGTAAGCAGCATGAAAATCGAAATATATCTTGTGTAGGGTTCTATAATCTATAGGAATGCCTTCAGAAGCCAAAAACAGCCTGGTGCTTGTATTTGTAAACCCTTCAAAGTGAATTGGCGCAGGTTGGTCGTGCAGGAAGGCGAGATATAACTTGAAGGCCTTTAAAATGGCTGGTTCTCTTAGTCTAGACATGAGGAAACGGTTATCAGAACTTTTTTCGGTTCGCGTAAGCTTCACTGTTGGGGGAGACATTGGATCAAAAATAGGTTCTTGGTCAGTAGGAGCTTTCTTGGAAAGACTATAGCAGTTGTCGCTCAACAAGACATCTGCTTTGCAGGCAGCAATGGCCTCTTTGTCAGAAGATATTATAGTGCCCTTTTGAGAAATTGGAGAGGAGACAACCAGTGAACTGACGGAGCTCGAGTTGGTGGGCAGTTTTTTCGGTGTGGAGGGAGGTGGGAGGTTCGGTGTAGATTTTTCTGTAAGTTCGGATACAGCTGACCGTTTTATTACTACGCCATGTGGCCATAGATTGCTGTCTAAAAGCTTTTCAGCTGACTTTTTTGACTGAGTTCCAATTTTAAAATCAATGTTTGAGATATGATTTATTAGGTGGTAGCATCGAATAAACTCTGTAGTCCCAAGCTTTTCCTTAACGTAGTGAACTATGTTGTTAGGCGTAAACCCTGCAGGAAGATTTCTTACGACTACATAGTGCCACCGTTGTGTATTATTACAAGCCAGCTTGCTGGAGCCTTCAGTAGTACTGGGAATATCCGTAGGTGTTACCTCAGTTTGTGTAGAGGCGGTGGAGCAGGTAGTTTCCATAGTTGGTGTAGGCAAGGGTATGGTGGTAGGGTATGTATTTTTGATATGCTTACACTTATGTTGGCTTTCATATTTGGAGTATAACTCCTTTACCAAGTCAGTTACACAAGTTAGGTTGCTCTTTATGTTAGCAATACCTGCTTTTAATTCAATTGAAGAGGAGTCCTGTACTTGGATTTTTATCACTTCTTCGGCATTGTTGAAGAGGATTTGGGAAATATTGAAAATATTCTGTTCCATATCCCTTAGAGACTTTAATAACATATCTGGTTTGTAAGCGGAAAACTCCCTCGAGAGATTATGGATATCGTCAATTTTTTTCTCCATGAGATCCCACCTGGATTCACTCTTCACTAAAATGTCATACATTTCAGAAATTGTCGGTACACTACTTGACAATTGAGATACACGGTTTGCGACTGAATCAAAAAGTTCATGTGGAATCAAATTTTGAGATACCTTTGTGATTTTATCGTTGAGATATTTCAAACTAGGGGAGTCGCACAGGGCGCAGAAAAATCGGAGGTGGGTTGATTTTTGTAATATCAAGATTTTTGTGGTAGCCTTATCAAGGCCCGTGCAATTCATGCAAAAAGATCGTTTACACTCGCCACTACAACGAAGTTTATTGTATTTGTCTTTCTCTGAAAACTCTTTACGGCAATTGTCACACTTGTATTCAGCCATATTTAGAAAATGAATAATTCGAAACAAAAATACACAGCGAAAACAAAACAGAACAAACACACGTACTGCGAAGCAGCTCGACTGCGAGGAACGCAAAACAAAGCACACCCGAACGGTACCGCAGTCGAACTGGTAAATACATAATTTATTATGATGCAACAAATTTGTATGGTTATGCAATGTCACAGCACATTCCAACGGGAGATTTTGTTTGGTTAACAGATAAAGAAATCAATGATTTAAATATTATGAATATTTCTAAAAAATCTAATAAGGGATATGTTTTAGAAGTTGATTTAGAATATCCTACAAGTCTACATTCCTATCATAACGATTTTCCGTTTTGTCCAGAAAACTTTAAACCGCCAAATTCTAAATGCATAAAATTAATACCCAATTTAAATGATAAATCAAAATATGTTATTCACTATCAATTATTAAAACAATGTTTGGAACAGGGACTCAAGTTAACTAAAGTTCATTGAGTTTTACAGTTTTCTCAATCTGATTGGTTGAAAAAATATATAGATTTGAATTCAAGATTAAGAAATGATTCAAAGAATGAATTTGATCGTAATACTTACAAGTTGGCAAATAATAGTATTTATGGCAAGACTATGGAAAATGTTGATAGGAGAATTGACGTAAGACTTGTTACAGAGTGGGAAAAAAATAGAAGAAAAGATGGTGCTGAGAATTTAATTGCAAAACCATATTTCAAGGACTTAACAATATTTTCTGAAAACTTGGTAGCTATTCAAATGCAAAAGATTCAAGTTACTTACAATAAACCAATATATGTAGGCTTCTCAATATTAGATATATCTAAAACTGTCATGTATGATTTCTTTTATAATTTTTTAAAACCTCTTTATCAGGAAAATATTTCACTTTTATACACCGATACCGATTCGTTCATTTTAGAAGTCACAACTCCAAATATTTATTCTGACATGATAAAAAATATTCACAAATTTGACACATCTAATTATGAATTTAATAATATTCATGAAATGCCTATTACAAAGTCAGTTATAGGAAAATTCAAAGATGAATATGCTGGTGAACCCATTACTGCTTTCTTTGGTACTGGAGCAAAAGCATATTGTATTAAAACGGAAAACAGTTTAACAAAAAAAGCAAAAGGTGTTAAAAAAAGTGCAATTAAAAAGCAGTTGGATTTTATTCATTATAAAGATGTTGTTGAAAATCATTCTAAAACCTTTTGTTCAATGTATGTTTTTCGATCTAGACAACATACAATTTTTACAGAGTTAATTAATAAATTGGCTTTGAGTTCCGAAGATGATAAGCGGTATAAAATTCCCTATAGTTTTAATACATTAGCTTGGGGACACCAAGATATTGCTTTGTATCAATGGAATGCAGAACATGAAGATTTAGATATATTTATGTAGATATTATAAGGTATTTAAATTTGTTGTTTTTGAAACCAAAGTTAGTCTTCATAAGTCTTTCACAAAATGTGCATAGAAACTTTTGACAAAGAAATTGATAACAGTTATTTTAAAACATATGAAAAACGACTTTCCACTTTTAAAAAATGGAAAGGAAAATTGAGACCAGAAGTGTTAGCTGGAGCTGGCTTTTACTATACTTCAATCAATGATATTTGTAAATGTTTTTATTGTGGTATTGAAATTTTTGATTGGTTAAGTTATGATGATCCTATTGTGGAGCATAAGAAATTTGCTAGGAATTGTGATTTAAATAACTGTTTATGGAAAAATAGGAATCGAATAATTGTAACCATTCAAAATAAGTCTTCAAGCTACACATTTTATATAGTATTATTAATATCCTTATTTATGAACTTTTACATATATTTAAATTAAGTATTTTATTGTTATTTTTTTACAACTGCTTTTGCTTTCGTGGTGAAAGTATCTGCTTAATGTTAATAAATTTGGAATATAATTATTAATTTGTTTTAATGACTATCAGTAGATCTCAATTTATTCTTCTTTATTTTATTTTCCAAAATGTTTTTTATGTTCATCATCCCCCTGGCGTAACACAGTGTGAAATATGTTTTTCTAATAAAACAGACGTCACTCTAAGTAAATATTGTAAATTTATGAAAATTGGATTAATTAACAATAGTACAATTAGTTGGATGGAACGAATAAATGGAAATGAAAATGCAAGTAAATTTTTTAAAATTTTGTATCATTATCCAAATCGATCTATTTTTGATACAAATTGGATAGAAAGGTTAGAGTTTAAAAATAATCAGTTACAAATTTTAACCCCCAACTGTACCAATTATTATAACGGATTCAAAAATTATTACTTTTCCATCATTAGTGTTACATTAAACTTTGCATTATTTTTATACATTACCATTTTAATTATTTATCTTTATTACAAATTTCAAACTGGAAATCTATTTTTTCATTAATCCATTTTAATCAAAACTTTAAAGAAAGTGGGGATGAGAATATTTAAGTACAAGAATAACACAATATGTTTCAGTCTCGTTTAGTCATTATGAACAACGCCGTGGTTCATAAACCTTTGGAAACGCTTCTTAATTCAAAAATTTATTTTTTAAATAATTCTTTGTCAAAATTTGTTCTTGTTGGCATTAGTTTAAATGATTTTTCTCTAAAAATTGTAATTGGTGGAAAAACTGGATTTTCAATCGCACTAACCGAAGAAAATTGGAAAGACATTTGTGTTCATCAAGGAATTATTGTAAACAATTTCTACTTTCCTCAAGTTGATCAAACCAGTGTGAATATAAACAACATTCATCTGCAGGTTCAGAAAATAAATGATACCCCTGTTCTACAAATTACAAAAGGCCCACACTTCATATACTTAGGACAAGAGTCTTTGGACAATTTGTGGCGATTAAAGGAAATTATTGATTATAGATTATCTATACTTAAAAGGCAAGAATTCAATACATATTTCAAAATATTTCAAAATAATATTTCATCTGATTGTGGCGACTTGTGTACGCATGTTTATAATATAATAAGTCCAACAGAAAATCCTAACAGTGAAAATGTTTCAACTATGATGGAATTACTTGCTTTATATCCTGAACAAATGGAAAACAAATTGAAGCAAAATGGAACAAAACGAAAATATTACGAAGAAAACAATGAAAATGGATCAAAAAGAAAATATTACGAAGAAAACAATATCTTTTCTGGAAGAGAACAATAAGGTGCATGTGTTAGTGAAGTGGAGCTTTGCTTACAGACAAGCCCGTAGGAGTAACTTTCAGATGTGGTACTTAGATAGACTCCGTTTTGAAAAAAGAATAAATGATTGTAAACTTATTCTAGATTCGATATTATCTGAGGAACATAGAAATAAAATATATTTGACACGTTTTAATAAAAATTGTATTTGATGTTTTACTTAATAAAATTTTAGTTTAGTAAATGTGAATTTTATTTGAAATTAATTAGCACATTAAGACTTTGTAATTTGTATCAGCTAAAGCATAAAGTGAGGAACAGAAATAAAACAAATTTAACTAAAATTTAATTTCAATTTAATTAAACAATATTTTTTTTATCAATCCATGTATTATATTTTTTATCAAGTCCTAACCATTTCACATAAACTTTGTTTCCTTTCCTTCTCAAAATCTTCTCAATAAGATACACATCGGTATGCTTTACTTTTAGTAATTCTTGCTCATAAAAACCACCCAGAATGTCCTGATTATCTTCGTCTTGAATTAAATATGTCCAAGGGTTTGTCATCTTAACTTCTTTAATGTGGAATATCTCATTTGACCAATTTGGTGTGTAACCTTTTGAAAATGCCTCTCGATGCTTGCTTATTCGTACGTGATCACCCACTTTAAACTTGGGAGATTTTATATCTAACGTTTTAGCATGAGTAAATGCAGATTTCAAGATTCTATTTTCATTTGTTTTATTTACTTGTTTTGGCTTCATTCCTATTGAAGAATGTTTTGTATTGTTATAATCTTTTACAATATCCGCTAATATATTAAACCATTTGTAATTTCCTTGAATGCTAAATATTTTCCACATATTATTCTTTAAAGTCCTGTTCACTCTTTCTACTATACTCGCTTTCAAATTGGAAAACGTGCTATAATGGTTAATTCGAAATTGTTGCATCAAATTTTGAAAATTTACATTGAAAAACTCTCTTCCTCTATCCGTTTGCAAGTTTTTTGGTGGAGTTTTTGCACTGATTAATATTTTTTTCATTGCCGCTGTTACGTCTTTTCCAGATTTAGATTTTAACGGTTCGGCCCAAACATACTTAGAAAATACATTTATGGTAATCAAGATATATTTAAATCCCTTATTAAATTTGGCATAGGGTAACATTTCAACCAAATCAGCTTGAAAAAGATCATTTAACCCTTTCACTACCACCCTTCTGCGTTTGTAGTTTTTTCTAGCAGGTTTATGTAATTCGTTAACGACTTGCTGTTTAACGGTTGTCATGACAACAAACTTGTTTATTCAATTTTAAGGAAGTTCACTTTCTATGTTTTGTAATAATTCGAAATATAACTTTTATATGTTTTTTCCCATTCATTCAATTTATCAATTTGTATTGTATAACTTTTTTCACTTAAAATTTTACTAATTTTAGTAATCTCCTTTTCTAACGCATTAAAGGATTTTTTTATCTCTCCAGTTAAGAAAGTAGTTGATCTACTATCACTATTTTTTAATTCCTCCTCTGTTTTATTTAATTCTTGTTCTAATTTCTTAATTACACTGGACATTATATTTTCCAAGGAAATATATTGTTGATTTTCTTCCAAAGTGAGTTGGTCAATTGTTCTACTGTTAAGAATGCTATTTTGATTTCTTTTTTTTTTCATCTAACCTTTTTATAAAAGTTCTTAATTGTTTAATTTTTTCCTTGTGTTTTTCAATTATTACTTCTCTTATATTTGTTTCCATTATTTTATTAATTTTGTTGATATCATCACTTAATTTTTTGTCTTCCTTTTTAACATGTTCATTTAAAAATTGCAAATCTTTACTTATTTGATTTAGCGTTAGCAACTGTTTATTAACGTTTTCAATTGAGGTATAGCATCCTTTAATCTGGTTCTCATACTTTAAAAAATTTTCATCAAAAACCTTAAGCTTTTTAGCAAAGATTTCATTATTTGTTTCATTTTCACCTAATCTCCTTTTTAAATTATTAATGTCACTTATTCTCTCTTGATTTTGTTTTGAAATATGGCGTCCAAATTTATCAACTGTCATGTTGAGCTTTCATTAAACAATAAATATGATTATATTTGATAGCTGTTATTTATAGTATTACTTTATCTTCTCTTAATTCTTCAATAATAGAGATAATCTCGTTACTATGAGCATTATTTCCCGCATCACTTGATGAAATTAATAAACGTAGCCTATCAACAATTTCGTTAACATTATTCCAGTATACATAGTCTGTATTTGATCTGTTTGTTTTCAAAATTAATCCCTTTCCTGTAGATTTGGCTCTAGTTGTTCTAAACGGAGGTTTTGGTTTGTTAAATGCTGTAACTAATCTTGGCAAGGTTTTTGTCTTTGTAATCCCCTTTCTTTGTAAATATGGTCCTATTATTGTAACATATTTGTGTGATGTATTTCCTTGAACTTGTTCATTTGAATCAAAATTCCTACGATATACATTTGTTTTAGCTAGAATGTTCATGTAATTATCTAAATCTTCCTTCTTATAACCTTTCGGTTCTTTTTTGAAAAGCAATTCGTATAAACCTGGCGTGCCTGTGTACGTTATTCCTCCCACTTTAATGTCTTTTCCAATAATTTCTACCGGTATCTGTGTTAAACCAAAAGAAAACTTATCCGTTTCGAGGTCATGAACTATTCCATAATAATGGTCAAATTTATGTTGTGTATCTTTCACACCCTCATCAATATATGATCTGGGTAATTCATGAAAATCTGCTAAGTAATCTTTATATGATGGTGTACCAACATAGGTTTGAATTGTTTTTCTAGTTTGTTCCAATATGTCTGACAAGTTTAAATTTGTTGTTGTGTCACTAGAAGGATCTGAAGTTTCTGCTATAACAGTTGATGACAATGGTTGTACTACAGGAGAGGAAGAAGTGATACTACTGTCATTTAAAAATGTTGGTAGTTCTGTAGGGAGTGACGGAGTTTTTCCTGTTTTCTGAATATTTTTCGTCGGAGTTGATGTTTTATAAAGCTTTGTAGGTGTTTTGAAATCTTCATACTTTGAAACTCTTTCTTCTTTTAAATCGAATGGTTCGGATTTACCAATACTTGAAATTAGCTGTTTAAGTGGTTGTGTTATTGGTCTATAAGTTTGTTCTAATTCGGACTGAGCAGAAGAAGTAGCTAATTTCAAGCTTTGATATTTCTGCTTCACGGCTTGTCTGGATCTTATTAATTCTCGAGCTAAACGTTTATCCATGCTGTACAAGTTTTAAATGAAATAAAACTGCAAATTTTTTACTTTTATAAATATATAAAGGAATCGAATTTACTCCTATATCTGCCGTGATTTACTTCACAATCTTTGTCAATTACAAGAAAGCCATATGGATCCATCCAACAGTTAGCACAAATATTTTTAAACTGATCAAATGTCATATCTAATATACAGTGGTCATTATATATATGTTTTAAACTCAAACAGTCCTGTTTAAATAAAATTAATAAGTTTGCATTTTCTCGAATTAGACGTTTAAGGATTGAGGAATATCCTTGAAAAATAAAAAAACAATCGGTGTTTCTATGCCTTCCATGCGTGAAATAGTCCCTAATAATAGATTGATTATGACAAGGAATATCATCAAAAATGATAACGGAATTTGGCTTTATCTCATGAGGTGAAATAATGTTCTCATCGCTATCATATTCAAAGTATCCAATTTCTTTCATAGGTTTTAACAACTTTCTTAAATATTCATATTTTGGTTGATCTAATGACTTTGAATAAACATAGACATTTTCAAACCTAATTCCATTTGGATGCTCGAGCAGTGTAAGCATAACGTTGGTTTTACCGCTACCACTGCAACCAACTATAAGCCCTCTTTTTGAACCACCGCAAAATAAGTCACCATGCTTTCTCAACTGTTTACTTAAAATTTTTTCATCATGATTATTTACTGGTAATGAGAATTTTTGTTTTTCAATCCTCATTCTTAATCACACTAGTAAATATTTTTAGCTGTAAAAGTATTTATACCAGAAAAATGTCAATGTGCTTTTAGTATAAAAAGAACTTCAATGACTGTGGGTCGCCATAAGTTGAAAAAAACTATTAAAACACGTAATAGAAAAGGCTCTGGTTTAGTAAATAAATTAATTAGCAAACTACCTTTCGAAGTTCATATACCAGGATATAATTATTGTGGTCCCGGCACCAACTTGGAAAAAAGATTAACTAGAGGTGACGTTGGTATAAATCCATTGGATTCCGCTTGCAAAGAACATGATATATCTTACTCTCAGACTGAAGATTTATCAAAAAGACACATATCTGACCAAATATTAGAAAAAAAAGCCTGGGATAGGGTAAAAGCTGAAGATTCTTCTATTGGTGAAAAAATTGCAGCTTTAAGTGTTGCAGGAATAATGAAGGGTAAAAGAAAGTTCGGTTTGGGATTAAAAAATACAAAAGGGGGTAAACTTAAATTGAGAAAAAAACGTATCATTCGAACGCCCAAAAAAATTGGAGGATTTCTACCTCTTTTGTTTCCCATTCTTGGCGCCCTGGGTGCACTAGGTGGAGGCGCGGCAGGAATTGCTAAGGCAGTAAATGATGCTAAAGCAGCTAAACAGCAACTAGAAGAAATACATAGACATAATATTGCAATGGAAAATGCTTCTAAAGAAGGGAAAGGATTATATATTAGACCATATAAAGGAAAGGGACTATTTATTAGACCTTATAAAGGAGGATCCGTCAAAATGAAAGCAATCAGACAAAAAAAAAACTCAAAATAAGTTTTCCAAAAAGAGCACTTACGAACAATGATATTATTAAATATGTAAAGCTGTTAAAAATAACTGGCTTTAGAGGTGTTTTTATGCTCGATGAACTTCCAAAAAAAATTAATCTGAAAGAATGTGGTATTGTAAATTTGGATAAAAAACAAAATAAAGGATCTCATTGGACTGCTTATATTAAAAATAACAAAAATGTAATATATTTTGATAGTTATGGAAATTTAAAACCACCTTTTGAACTTCTCAAATATTTTAATTCGAATGGCAAAGTGGATGTATTTTATACTTATGAAAATAAACAAAAATTTAATTCATATAACTGTGGTCAACTATCCCTAAAATTTTTGCAAAAAAATATATAAACTCATTATTTATTGTAATATCTCATTCATAAATAAACTGCAATGTCTACCACAATTGCCATATCAGGAAACAGTTCTGTTTTGTCTGCTGATTTTAATCCGCCCATATATTTAGAGGATGAAAAACAATATTACCTGGGTTTAGCTGATTTTGAAACGTTTATGACTATCCCCAATATAAAAGAAGGATATAATAAATTTTATATAGATAAAAAAGTAATTGTTATTCCCGACGGAACTTATGACATTACAGATATAGAAACATACATAAGAGAAAGTATAGAAGATTTATTTCCGAATGAAAAAATTTTTTTTCTTTTAAAAGCAAATGTTAATACTCTAAAAACTTTTTTAATGTGTAGTAGAATAATTGATTTTACCAAGGAAGATTCGATAGGAAAAATGTTGGGTTTTAATAGCAGGATACTAGAAGCTATGAAAGAGGAAGAATCAGATAATGTTGCAAAAATAACTAAGGTGAATGCTATTTGTATTGACTGTAATATTTGTGTCGGTTCTTACAATAATGGTAAACCTGTTCATATTATTCACCAGTTTTATCCAACTGTAGCTCCAGGGTATAAAATAGTTGAATTTCCTTTGCCCATTTTGTATTTTCCAGTTAGCGTCAAAGCAATTAACAATATAACAGTTAAAATAGTTGATCAAGACGGAGAACTTATCAGTTTTAGAGGAGAAACTATAACAGTAAGGTTACATTTACAAACAAGTGAAATATAAAATGGTAGTTAGATATAATAGAGCCCTTGGGATGAGACTTGCCCCTACTACTATCAACAAAGTAAAAACTTATAAAAAGAAAAAGCCTAAACAACAGTTCAGTATCAAATCCAACACCAACAAGTTAAGACGAGATAATCGTAAATTTCTCACATCCTTGGGTTTCACTGTTTTAAAATAATGAACATATTAAACGTAAACGAAAAGCTTTATGTAGACAATTCCATCGTCAGTTCTGAGCTTCACACATATCAACCATATATTTCTTCAAAATTCGATTACAATGATGAAATAAGGATCCCAATTCAAGAACTCGATGCTTACACTCTACCATCAGATAGTTTACTTTATATCGAAGGAAAATTAACTAATACAGAAGGTAAATATAAGAAAGAATTGCTATTTATTAACAATGGTATAGCCTTTTTGTTCAGAGAAATCCGCTATGAACTAAACGGAATTACTATAGATTCAATAAGAAATGTTGGATTAGCATCAACCTTAAAAAGCTACCTTTCTCACAATACCAACGAAAGTTTAAAACTGGAAAATGCAGGTTGGTTTCCACATCGGAAAGAAGGTGATACAATTTTAGTTGATAATGATGGAAAATTCTCCGTATCCATACCACTAAAAATGCTTTTAGGATTTTTTGAAGATTACAGAAAAATTATTATGAATATGAAACAGGAATTGGTTCTTATTAGATCAACTGATGATTTAGATGGTGTTATTTTCAAAGAAGATCCGGCACACCTTGTTACTGCTCCTGACACTCCATTGGTTACTTTCGATAAAATTTATTGGAAAGTTCCTCACATTCTAGTTGATATGCCACAACAATTTGCTCTATCAAAAATATTAGAATCAAATAAAGATATATTGATAGGATTCAGGAGTTGGGAACTTGTTGAATATTCTTCTCTAACCGAAACAACCCGTCACACATGGCCGGTAAAAACAACTAGTAAACTAGAAGCTCCTCGTCATGTTGTGATTGGCTTTCAAGAAAACAGAAAAGGGAAAATTGTTAAAGATATGAGTAAATTTGACAATATTACCTTGTCAAATATTAGAGTATATTTAAATTCTGAAAGATATCCTTATCACGATTTGTACTTAAATTTCGAAGAAAACAAATTTTCTGCTTTATACGAAATGTTTGCCAACTTTAGACAGTCTTATTATGGTGTTCCAAATGAACCCATTTTTAATCCTGAACAATTCAAAAACATTAGTCCTATTACACATATTGATTGCTCCCATCAAAAAGAAACAATTCAAACGGGATCCGTAGTAATGAGAATTGAATTTGAGACACACAATGCAATTAAAAAAGATACTTCTGCTTATTGTCTTATTTTACATGACAAATTATTTAGCTACAACCCTCTTACTAAAATTGTGAAACAATTATAAACTTTATCCCCACTATTTTCATATTTCGATTTAATTTAAAGAAATTTTCAAAAGCTTTTAGTTTTAATCATGACATCAAAACTACAACTACAAATTGAAAAATTTATTTTTAAAATTAATCAACTGAAAGAAGAAATTGCAAATTATTCAAGTAAAAAAAGTCTCATTAAAAAATTTGCTGCTTTGAAAATATGAGATTGGTTATAGATATTCAAGGATTCAAAGATGAAAAAAATAAATTTATACCGAAAGAGCTTGCAGCTTTTGATGGTTATGAAATGACTCATTACATTTTTAAAAAGCCTTTTCCAATGGAGTTTCTTTCACCTGATTGTCACAAGCAGGCGGTATGGTTAACGAAAAATTATCATTGTATACATTGGAATAATGGATTTACTCCATTACATCATTTCCCAAAAATAATTGAAACACTTACGAAGAAAGCAGATTTTGTTTTTGTAAAAGGAAGCGAAAAAAAGGATTTTATACAGAAATATTCTAAAAAGCATGTGATTGAAATAGATGAACAACCAGCGCTAAAGCTAATGGAACCAAAATGCTTCTATCATTCAAAATCACCTTGTATGTGTGCTTTGACAAATGTGTTATTTTTATATGACAATTGTTTTATGAATGAATAAAAATATAAAAAAAAAACTTAATTACCTTTTTATTTTGCATTAACCAACCATGATTGAATACAATTAATATGATACCTTAAATCTAATTTTCTAAATTCATTTAAAAGTTCATACTCATTTTTATATTTTAAATAATCATTACAAAATTTAGCGGCTAATTTACATTGTTTCATTCGATCTATATTATTAACATATGCTGACAAATCTTGTGCTTCTGCGTCTTCTTCGCCTACAATTGATAAATATTGGAAGTATGCAGCAGATATAATAAACTCTTCATACATTTCAGTAACCATTTGCTCCATTGTAAATATTATTAAATTTATTCTTCCTTTTCAATTTCTTGAAGAATAGTATCCTCGTCAATAAATTGCTTCAAGTCTTTTAAATAGTAACCAAAGCCAATATCTTTTAGATCTTGAATAAGTTGAAAAAAATTTAATGTTTCAATGTATTTGTTGCAACAGAGGGCAGCCTTTACGAATTCCTCAGATTGATTACAATAAAAGTCTATCCACTCCGGACCACTTGCCATACAATATGAGAAATAGGTTTTTGAAAGATTACTAAATTTCTCCTCTAATAATTTAACTGCAATCAGCAACTCAGCCATTTCATTTATTTAACATAATATTTTAAATATGTAGGGGGACGTCTCTTGCGAATAGGATTAACTTTCTTTGATAATACCTGTTTTTTATCTTCGTATAATTGAAACCTCTTTTGGGTTGCAATAATAGCAGGTATAAATTGGCAATCTTCTCCTATAAATTCTATTAGGTGGCTTAATTCTCCTACAAAGTATGATTTCCCAAATGTATTGAAAAACGTAGTAAGGCTTATAATTCCTTCTAAATAATCATCACAACAGTCAATTGCTTCCAAATAATCTCGTTTCAGTGGATAAAACAGCTTGGTGTATTCATCTTTCGAAATCACTTCAAAGAAATTGAGATATTTAACTTTTAACTGTCTGATAGTTGTAGTTAATTTTTCGCGATTACACATAATTCACTTATTACTTGACACATTTTTTCTTTTTGTTTTATACAAAATTGGTGGAAAAATTCAAAAATAACTTTTTACGCAACTCGAGCACAGCTTAGTAAATGTGTCTCGGCATACTAAAATGATCATGATGCACCTATTTATAAGACTTAAGAATGCAAAATCAAATGTGGGAGAACAAAGAGAAAAAATTAAAAAATATGATGCGAATGAGAATAAAAGGGGAGGAAGTTAAGAATGAGGGACATGAGAGAGAGGAAGAGGAGGAGGAGGAGGCGCTCCTTCCATTTTAAATACGACTAGAGGTATAAGAATATAATTGCGGAGCTATAAACATTATGGCCAAAATATTTTTTATGTGTTTAATATAAATAGTGTGGATGCGCGTAAAGCCATATTAATATAGACTAACCGAACCGAAATTTTTGATTAACATGTTTTTTGTTATAATGTTAATAATTAAGCCCCCCGCCGCCCCGATTGAAATAATACTTTTTCTCGCGGTGTTCTCTTAGACTTAAACTATATAAGTTGGTACAGTACTATCAATTTGTCATAATAAAAGGGGTAGATAAAAAAGAGCACCTAGGTGGAACAGTTCGATGACCCCTCACATTGAAAAATGGCTTTCGTTTAAATTTGCTAATTCTTCAATATAGTGCAGTTTTTAATGTCTTGGTCAAGAGTTTTCGTAGGCACAACCTAATCTTATAATCAGTTTTTAAGATACAGGGTGTTAAACTTTGCCCAAATATATAAAATATATTAAATATGTTTTTTCAGCATATTTAACATATAATACTACCCAAAAAAAGAAAAAAAAGTTTCATGAGAACATAGGTGTGAAAAAGCTGTATTTTCGCACACAGGGTATTATATTATAAATCGTATTCTTCCTATATCTCGGAAACCATGTGTTTTCGGACCTACGTACATGTAAAACTTTTTTCTTATTTTGAAAAGTAGTATACATACGTTTAATAGTGTTTGGTTACGGTATTTGGGCAAAGTTAGTATGTATTTAAGAAATTAGTCATATGAATAAATTGTATCCATGAGAACTTTTGTACGGGACATCGAGAACCGCATCATATCAGAAAACTGGAAGAATTATCCAAAGCCATTTTCCATAAGAAGTGGAGGATCCCTTCTTTTGCGGGTAGGCTGAATTTTTAATTCAAAAAACTACAAGACTAATTTTTTTGGTTTCCTGTACGTCTGAGAACATAAATTTTGGTGGTCGAAAGTCTTGTCCTAGAATGAACTCTTTAGAATGTTTTCAGCAAAAAATAGCGGGCGTCAAAATTAATAAAAAAACGATTTTTTCCCATTGAAACATCAAAAATGATTTTTATGATAATATAAAAAAAGAATGAACAAAAAAAGAAATATATATTCTTTCTTTTGGTTAGAAATTGAGTTGTTCTGGTATTGATTTTATGACTCCTTGCTGCATCAATCTCCCTTCGACTTGAGCTGCCAATTCCTCATACAAGCCTTTTTCGTCCCACTTGATTATTACTTTTATTTTGTTGTCACACTTCCCAGTTCTTACAGATAATAGAGCACTTTAGTTCAGTTTTCACCAATAGGAGCAAGTTCTGTTGTCATCTTAACTGTTTGATGATCTATAAGTGACTTTGGTTAAAACGTTTTTTGGATCAAGCAAATTTCCCATAAACTGCTGCACTTGGTGATAAGCCCTGAAACAATATTGTTTTGCGGTTGCAGTCGTGGGGCAATGCTGGGCAAAATTCACAAAATTTTTTCCACGGATTTCCACTGATTTAGTTTATTACCAATATATTAGTACATCGTTTCCATAGATGTTTACATGGATTTTTAATGGTAGACGGTTTACAAGTTTTTAATAATTTTTTAAAGGTCTACACAAGTGAGAATACGTCAAATTTAGATTTTACGCTTTTGACCACCATAAAAAACATAATCAAAAATCAGCCTCCTTCCTCCTTTTTTCAGACGAGAGATTGATTGTAGCAATATGCCGGGGTTGATATGAAAGGTCTTGTATTAGCACTGATTTTATATTGCCATGTGGGTGAATCACCGCCCTCATCCGCTCTCTGGTTGGAAAACATTTTTGACATTTATTTCGTATATTAATAGTTCTTATACTTAACTTTCATTACTGCGAGATGACTAAGCTTGCGGAAACGATATATATTTTATTTCTATTTTAGGTCAAGATTGTACTTTTAATTCGTTAAGAGCAAATATCGATGATACCAATGTAGCAGTACAAATATTAAATTTTACTATTCCTGAGGCAGGTAAGTTGCACCCCACTAATTATTGTTTTTGAGAACTATGATTAAATTACCCCTAAATAACTCAAACAAATAATTAGAAATGTGTAAGTCCAGAAAAGACTATATATAATTTAGATTATCTTCCAGCCATATTTATGATCTTTTAAGCTTTTAGAGTAGAGTCGACGTATCAAAACTAAAAGCTCAATATTTTTAACTTATAATATTTATTATTTTTTTTATTTCATGGTTGGCTTTCGATATTATATTGGTTACAATAATAAAATTGAGGTGGAAGCCATTCATTCACTAATTTCATGAAAATATACAGGGTGACCCGGTCTGATAGTTTCTTTATAGCGGAACTCGGAGAATATACATGATATACATATTTAATACATATACAGGGTGATTTATCAAAACCTCCTAAAATTTCAAAATTAAATACCTCTGGCACTACTGAATCGATTTTAATGAAATTTTGCACGGTATTAGAGGTACTTGAGACTAACCTAAAACTAGCCCGACTGGTAAAACATTCAGGTCCGGACTGAACTTTTTAGTTTCTTTTGCACCTTATTAAAATCCACACTCTGTAACTTACATATTGGATTGATGGATATTGCACACAAAAAGCCAATGAATGATAATAAGAAGACAAATTAATTAAATTATGTAAAATGTAAAAACAAAACTATTTTTCACAAACACTTCCATTATATTTTTTAAAAAACATGTTAGCTTCTTCGGAAGTTACGTCTCAAATGCATTCTCAATGCAACTTAAAAGTAAAGGAATAGAGTAATACAACGATTCGGAAATTTCAAAGATATAAAAGTCTGGGAATTCTTAAGAACTAGCCATAAACTTAAACTACCTAAAATTATTGAAATATATTTAGTTTTATTATGGATTTCCACCGAGTATCGACTGACACAATCGTATTATTAAAAGAAGCTTCAGCAAGCTTCCTAGTCAACTCGTATTTTAACTACTTTTTAGAGCCGCCATCTGTTCTCAAAACTAGTAGATTGTTTTGAAGTGTTCAAAAAACAACGTTTTTCTAAAGTAGATAAAATTAAAGAGTAATAACAAAAGTAAAACAGCACAAGAGGGTTCCACCGCTAGTCTTAAGAAATGGCTATCCGCGGAAAAGAAAACCTAGTTCCAGAAATGAGGTATATACAACATCTACCTAAAAGTTATTCACACCGAACTTTTATTTAAATTACATTATATTTAATTTCAATTAATTGAATTTGAACATATAAGAAAAAAAGTCAACTCAATTATACACAAAAAATTTCTTAAACAAAAAAAAAGAAACTTTGTTCTCTAATACCTAAAAATAATAAAAACATGAAACCAAGTTCAAAACAAATTTCTGACCATAAGTTTTTTGATAGATTTTCTAGCGTCCTGTTTTTAGATAACCAAATAACCTGAAACTAATCTCGTTTGACGTCACTAATCTGATTCCTAGTATTTCTGCTAAAGATACCATCAAATTAGTAGAAAATCTTTTAAACAAAAAATCAGTTAATTGTATTGAAAACAAGAAATATTACACTTACTTACAGAATGTTTAGAACAAAACTACTTCGAATTTAATGACAAACTTTATATTAGTACAGAAGGTTTAATTATGGGAAATCTATTAAGCCCCTTACCTGCTGAAATATTTTTGGACACTTTAGAAAACCAAATCAACAAACATCCTTTTTTGAACATTTTATATACTGGCATAGATATGCCAGTATATAAAATGATGATGTTTTAGCATGTTTTACAGGAACCGAACGACAATTAAATATTTTCCTCGAATATATTAATAACCTTCACCCTAAAATAAAATTTACAATTGAACTAGAGTCTAACAACAATATAAATTTCTTAGATTAAACCATTAAAATATTAAATAATAAACATGATTTTTCTGTGTATCATAAACCTTCACATACGGATACTACCATAAACAATTCCTTATGTCATCAAATTCAGCATAAACTAGCCGGTTTTCAGACTATAATTAATAGACTAATCACCCTAACTCTAAGTAAAACTAATTTCAGATCGAGTTAAAAATAACAGATTGCAATAAAAAACGAAATATGATTTACTCTAATATCAATGTAAATACAACTGCATAAAAAGTTATATCATATATAGGTAATTCTAGCTCTAAAATAGGAAAATGTCTAAACGGTTTAGATATTAGAATAGAATATAAAACCAATAATTCTTTAAGTAAGTACATAAAAAATAATAAACAAAATCTGAGAAACGTGAACAATCGGGTGTACACCAAGTAAATTGTGGAGATGTGTGACAAAACCTATAAAGGTCAAACATGCAGATATTTTGGTAAAAGAATAGACGAGCACTATAAATGTTTTATCAAGGGAAAAACCGAGTCCAATTATGCAAACCACTTAATTGATAATTCCTTTGATAAAAGTTAAAAAAAAATAAGCGTCATAAATTGAAAATACTGGAGTCTCTAGACATAAATAAGCTCAAACGTTCAAATTGTTTGTTGAACGATCAGGTCGAACTCAATAATTCACCTCTGATAAATATATTTTTCGGTAGTTTAAGTTTATGGATAGTTCTTGAAAATTCCCAGACTTTTATATTTTTAAGATTTCCGAATCGTATTACACCAATTATATAAATATTCCTTTATTCATAAGTTTATTCATTCGAGATGTAACGTCCGAAGAAGCTACTGTGCGGCGAAACATGTTAAGTATTTTTTAAAAAATAGAGTGGAAAAGTTTGTGTAAAATAATTTTGTTTTTACATTTTACATAATTTTATTATGGATTTCCACCGAGTATCGGCTGACTCAATCGTATTGCAAATTAACTGATGCAAAACAAATCTTAATATTTCAAATAATACTAACCCGATTCTATTGAAATTTTATAAAATGCTAAAGATCTTTGGGACTAAACTAAAACTGATTTGACGGGTAAAAACTTCAGGTTCGGCCTTTTGTTTTTTACTTTATTAAAATCAACACTCTCTAACTGACGTATTGGATTTTTTAACATTGCACAAAATAACAATCAATGGTATAAAATTAATTTAATGCCCCTCATTTGGTTATTTACATTTTTTTTAATGGTTTACTTTTACCAAATTCATGTACAACTAAATGAATTTTTGCTAAAAGAAAAACGGCATATGGTATAAAATTTTATAGAGTTTGAACTTTTAGACCCACTTTAAACTGAGTTAAAAATTTACAAAAAACGTGTTTACAGTTCCAGACTCAGTGTTTTGTTGTTTCAAATTTAACCTAACTTAACCAACTTAAAACTATAATTTATTCTTAGTTGCTACTAAGTATCCTACTGCTAACAAAATTACTTGTAACTAAACTAAATTCAGCCTAGTTAACCTACATACCAAATTTATAAGAGAAGAAAACAAAATTACCTAGTAGCTACAAAAACATTAACTAAACATCAACTAAAACAATGTGGATTAAATAAACTAATTTTTAATTTTATTGTCAAAGTGCAATCTATTTTCTGGATCGTTTTATAAGGTTTCCTACCCCTGCTCTAATGATAGACGGCTGCCTTTTAATTTGAATACAAGCCTCACTAATCCTTTATATCAGTTGTTCTCATGTGAAAATTTCTTCCTCATATATAATAAACTTTAAAACACCCCACACATGATAATGAACTGAGTTTAGATCAGGCGACCTAGCTGGCCAAGGTGTTGGTCCTCTGCGTCCTAACTACCTATTTGGGAAATTTGTGTTTAAATAATTTATTACATCCCTGGTATAGTTGGGCCCTGCTCCAGCATGCTGAAAAACCGTTCGATCATTTACATCAACTTCCGCTTCTTGCAATAACCCGGGAAGAAAATTCTCGAAAAAATTGCGGTATTCTCTCCCATCCAGCCTGATGTTAAAAATATTAAGCGCATTAATTTGGCATTGATGGTACCTGCCCACACATTAACGGTAAACCTAACTTGCGAGTGCTTTTGTGTCACACTATGTCGGTTCAAAACAAAAATTATATCTGCATATTCAGTATTTCAAAACCGAAGCCGCATTTTCGGAAAAGTGAGTATAAAAAATTCCCGTTATCATCGAAAACTTTTTTGTTGACATGTCAGACCGTAGTTATAAACCACGTGGTGGAAAATGCCTATTGTCTTTTCCATGACAACTTTGATTAAGCAAAGTTTTATAATATGTATTGCTAAAGTAAACAGTATGACTGGCAACAATGTTTCTGTCATGGTCAATTAGAAATCAATATAATAATACAGAAAATTACGTGAAGCTGATAGATAAAATGAAAAATTAGTTTATTTAATCTACATTATGTTTCAGTTAATGTTTAGTTAATGTTTTTGTAGCTACTAGGTAACTTTGTTTTCTTCTCTTATTAATTTGGTATTTCGGTTAGGTTAGGTTAGGTAGGTTTAATTTAATTTAATTATAAGAAATTTTGTTATTATTAAGATACCTAGTAGTAACTAAATACCTATACATCATAGTTCTGAGTAGGTTAAATTAGGTTAAATTTATTACAACGAAACATTGAAAACACGTTTTTTCTACATTTTTAAATCAGTGTCAAATCTGTCTAAAAGTTCAAACTCCAAAAAATGTTAAACCAGCATAATTTGTAAGTTACAAAGTGTTTATTTTAATAACATACAAAAAAAACTAAAAAAAAATTGACTCCGAACCTGAATTTTTTACTTTTCAGACCAGTTTTAGGTTAGTACTAGGTAGCTCTAATACTGTGCAAAATTTTATTAAAATCGGTTCTGTGCGTGAGGTATTTAATTTTACCATCTTAGGAGGTTTTGATAAATCACCCTGTAAATGCCTTAAAAATGTATTTAGAATATTTCTTTATTTTCAAATATGAACGGCCTTTGGTTCATACTACCTCCCATTTCACTATGTCCACTCCTGAAAATCCCGATTTTGTAAGTCATGTCTTGTGGTCCGATGAGAGTAGGTTTACGAATTGTGGAGTTTTTAATAGGCACAGCAGTCATCATTGGGCTGTGGAAAATCCTCACGAAGTGGCAGAGAGACGTCTATAGACCAAATTTGGAAGTAACGTTTTGTCTGCGGTCATAATTTAATCTGACTTACCTCTTTTAATTGGGCACCTGCTTATATTAATCATTTTAAGAAATCGACTTATAGGACCATTTTTGTTTGACTACAACCTAAACGGACAGAGATACCTAGAACTTTTGCGAAACCAAGTTGTACCGGCTTTACGAGCTACTAACGTAGGATGAGTTTAGAAGAACCTTGTTTCAACAGGATGGATAACTGGCTCACAAATCAGGAACTTCTTAAGAGTGTAGTTTGACGAAAGAACTATTTCTTTAAATGGTCCAATATCTTGGTCTCCTAGATCCTCTGACGTCCCGCCCCTGGATTTCTACCTCTGGGGTCACACGAAGAATGAGGTCTATGAATTTGAGACCATAGAAATCCTGAGAAAAAGAGTATTGGACACATTTAGAAATATTAACGAAAATACACTTGCCAGGGTTGTACGAAAAAAGTCACCAATAGTAAAAAGTGTCTCGATGCAAATGGACGTCATTTTGCAAATTTGTATATTAATGTAACCCAGGTACGAAGTAGTTAAGAACTTATTTAGATTTTTGAGTCGTTATTTACGTTGGTTGTATTGAAAATTCAATGTGTTTAATACATTACTTATTAATGTAATTTTATGACAAATAAATCATGGCCTCCTTAAAACAAATTGAAATCTAACTTAGGAAGTGTCACATTTCGATGATACTCAAGTCATTTATGCTCTTGTGAAACATCACTAGAATGGAAATTTTAAGCTCTTTCTCGGCCATAACAAAAATGAAAGTTGTGGCGGGTTGCGGGATAACAAAAAACGATGGAGAGATGTCGTACACGTCATCTTGTTCGTTTTAAAAAAGTGTCTCAATAATGTCAGATTTTAACAGCTGTCAAACTTTTGGACTTCCTGCCAAAAAACGAAATCCGTCATTTTCGGTTTTTCGCCGAAATTTCCAAAAACAATAGACCGATATAAATCTGAAGCTGGATATCAAATGCCTTTTTTCTAAAACTTTTCCTATTTAACCTTTGCTGTAGGTATAATAGGAGCCGAGATCCCTATATAGAGAAGCGAATCTGGGACACATATATATATATATATATATATATATATATATATATATATATATATATATATATATATATATGAAAAACAAAAATGCAGCTATAAATGTGTTTTGCATGATACATTATATTTACTTCAAAACCCGGAAAAAATTAATCTCCGCAATGATTTGAGCTGCGTTTATAAGACGCTCGCAATTTATTGTTATTTGAAATAAATTTAAGTAACGAAACATAGGCTGCAAACCTTTTAAAAATTACATTATACCGAAAATTAATTTTAAAATTAGTTTAAAATACCATATACTTGTCGCCAGCTACTTGTTGTTAGGTGAAAAATCCAGTTATGCTCGAAGAAGCAATGAGCTGTTCCTTAATAGTAATACAATAACAAAGAGTAAAAAACTCATATACCCCACAGACACATTATCCTGTTAATGAGAGACCGACATTTTCGCAGTACCACACACCACAATGTTCAAACTATATGCCCTTTTATAGACCACCAACACAGGATTTTACACACAAACTTAATTTTACAAATCAAAATTTTATACAAACAATCTTTTAACCCTCAAAACCGACGATTGCTTCTTCCGGGTGGTATTCCACAAAAGCCTGAACCAATGCCTCTTCAGGGAACACAATCTTTAGACGGGTCAAACGAAACGAATGTTTTCAATGTGATATTATACCGATAACACACACTACTCATATAATGAGTCAAATCCCGAATTTTCTTGGTTAGAAAGTAACCATTATGAAAATCAATTTGATTGAGAAATATTTTCGAAAGAACCAGATATTAAACAACCAAATAATATTACTCCTAAATAATTACACAAATTCAGATTTACCAGTAATTTTTATAGCCGAAATTAAATTAAAATTTTTATTTGACAGTGGCAAAAGTTTTATATTTAGCGTACAAAATTTACCCAAATTTAATTTTTTTGAACCTTTTTACAAATTAATTATGATGTCAATATTTCTTTCTCTCAATGAAGCGGAAAATCATAAATTCTATCTTTTTGTCCAAATTTGACTTTTAGGGATTGAGCTCGTAACACATATTGAAGGCGATATAAATTTAAAAACTCTTCTTTAGACAGTGGAATCATAACCTTATCACTATATTGATCAAAGTAATATATCAAACCTACATAATTTCGGAACTATTGAAATTAATTAACATACCAATATTTTGTTCTTATAATCAAGAGGAAATCATAAATTTTATCACATATTGAAGGTGATAGAAATTAAAAAAATACTCTTCTTTTGACACTTAATACGTAAGCTGATTCCTATATTTATCAAAATAATATATCAAACCTATGCAATTTCAGAAATATTAAAATAAGAATTCACCTAAGAACATGTTAAAGAAATTAAGCTTCTTGTTAATCAATCAAATGATTTAGGTATTTTAAAATGTACAGTCTTTGGTTGTGCAGAAAATAATTTCATAGAAAAGATATAAACTGATGCCGAGATAGATAAGTATATGGAGTATACAAAAAAAGACTTCAACATTGTAACCAAGAAGAATACAAAGGTATTCGAAATATGTGTTAAGAAATTCGTGACATTTTATTGTGAGGGCATTTCTCTTATATTTACCAATCAAATTAAAGATAAAATAAACCTGATATGATAAACTGATAATTCGTCTATATACATTAAAAAACTTATGGCTTCCCCGAAATTTATAAAAACGAGGTAAAATCTTAAATTAATAAATGGTAAATAAAACACATCTGGTAAATAAAAATGGAGCATTGTTTGCGATTTTCGGAAAATCGATGAACCATCGATATGTGACAATTTTTTTTTTGCCAAAACTAGGAAAATCCCAATATTTCAGCACATTGGATTTGCAACCGGATTGCACCAAATAGAGATGGAATTAAGTGTCACTCCTAAAACAACCTTTTCAACAGACACGGGTTTTTATGATATTAGGTGTATGACTTTTTGCTTAAAAACGCGCCTTCTACTTTTGTTTATTAATTTTTCAGTGAGTTCTAAATAACGTCCCCGCGTTTTTCAAAAAGAATTCTGTTCACTATATCTCGATGGCATAATAATCTTTTCTACGTCACTCTAAGAATATATCGATAACTTACAATTGTCGTTAGACATAGGTAATCCAGTTTAAAAGTATAGTTAGACAAATCGGAACTTTTAGATAAAAGAATCGCCCTGGTATGGTTATTGCGATTAAAGATTTCTCCACATTTAAAACACAAAATCATATTTTTGTTTATCCAGATCCTGCCGTTGGTTCATAAAGGACTTCATATAAAAAATTCAAATCCTCAACTTATGTCCTAAAAAAATAGCTAAAATTGAACATTCACCAGCTTTTATTTAATTATTTAATAATCTAAAAGAATTACTCCTAAAATACCCTGATTTTGAAAACTCCTTCGTCCCTAAAACAGACGCTTCAAACGTTGCTTTTAGCGTTGTTTTCTATTAAAGCAATATAGTAAAAGACGTACCTGTAGCATTCGCATCGTGCACCTTGAACGAAACAAAACAAAAATAATTGAAAATTGAGACAGAACTGTTAGTAATCAGTAGGGTTTTAGACTACTACTACCATCGCCCGTTAGTATGGTTAGTATGCTGGAGACTCAAACTTGAGGAGTATTGGCGGCTCTTGACTCAAGAACTTAGGGGTGTTGTAGAATTTTTCGAAGCCTTCGCCATTTTAGTTTTTTTTTTGTTGATTTGTTTTTATTAACAATGAACTAAATGATTGAAATGCTCCACAACAAACCAAAATGTTAATCAAAAATATAAAACTTACCAATTTTTAATCACACTTAGACACACAGATACAAATAGGTCTTGAAAAATTGTCTTAAGAACTATAAACGCGTAAGTCTATTTAATAAAAACTTGGATAAAATGGAATGAATCAATTATAGTTTCTGTAAACGAAATTGACCTTTCGATTTATTTTTAAATGCAAATTTGTCTATCACTCTCTTATTAAAGTTTGGTTAAGCTTATATTCAATAGACAACATGAGCAATGCGACACATCCCATGTAAAAAACACAGACCGAAAACAAAAGAAGAGCATCTCTTCTATTACACAGGCATATCCAATTATGTCTTGAATATATTTCCCGATCAAACAGTCTTTTTTATTATTTACCCCGGCTAGATCCTTGTTTCCGTATGACGATATCCGGTAAAGGTCGTCCTTCCCCTTTCAATTCAATAAGAATATTGAAAACACTTTTTCACATTTATTAAATTTTAAATATTATCCACATGTGCACACTTTAAAAATTTAAAAAACTTACGCATTCTAAATTAATACAACGTTTTACCGCATTTAAAACATCGAAACACATTGGTGAGGGAACCGCGACGTGCGGACTGACACGAAACTCTACCGTATGACCAATGCTGCAGCTCTTATTAAGAATCCGCCACTGACTACGATTATGGAATAATTTTTAGGAAAATAAAATACAACCGTTGCCGCCTTTAGGCAAATCGAATAACACGCAATTGAATCGAAACCACTAATCAATTATTCAGGAGATGTAAATACGAACGTAGCGAAATTCCTAAACGTCGAATTTAATCGAGATGCCCCTGATATCGAAAAAGTGTCACAAACACTAAAAAAATTCAAACTTGGAACATAAATATTATTTCCGATATGCAAATAAAAGGTACAAACGGAAATGAAAATAACTGTAACATGGTTATACTAGACAAAATTAATAATAGCAAAGCCAAAATTACGATAAATATATTAAGACTGAGCGAGCAAATCCAAGGACATTCAATTATTCAGGCAACATTGCATACAAACATTACAGTAATTACTAATTTATTAAAGAAATATTTGATAAATAAAACTACATATGTTTATCTTTTTTTCGAATGAACTACTTCAACAATATCATCATTAATCAATAACGCCGAACCAGATGGAACCGAATTATCTATTAAATATCGGCATGAAGGCAAAATAAACCATAAAAGAAGCTTGTAAGTTTTTAAAAGCTAATTACTACTGGTAATTTTAGTCAGACTTCACAAAACATATCAATAATTTTGAAATCTGACAAGGTCAAATAATAACAGATCACCACCCGATCAATTTTTGGTACTAACAGAAATACCAGGCAGACCTTTCGAAATAATTCGTATTGATCCGTTTATTACAGGTTAACAAAAATTCCTAACCATTATAGACAAAAACTAACCGTTTTTAAATAAAAAATATTGTAATATTTGAGGGGCGGTTTTATCCTCTTGAAATGTGATTTTAAAAAAATCCCGCTTTATTCAACCTCCACATCCTACAATCAATTAATTTTAAATGTATTTATAATTAATTTATAAAATGTATAACTGAGAACTTAAATCAAAATGACGCAGAGTAAATTTTATGCTAAAATTACGAAATTACAAAAAAACCAAAATAAATTTAAAATAAAGGCTCTCAGTTAAATTACGCTTTGAGAATTGACTAATAAATAATAATTTAAAACAATTTACTTGAATTTAATAAACAAAATTTAATGATTTTTTTTTCAAATAAGCAGAATGGTTGTTCTTAATTAGAAATTGAAAAAAAAAATATTTTTTTCTAGGTTACTAAAACTATTTACATCTTTACGCATCTAAGACACAACAGGCCATAAATAGCTAAATATAAATAATTTTATTGATACAGTCTAAATTACGTTTTAAATTAAAACAAGCACAAGTATTATTTTAAATTCAAACTATTTACTTCTCATTTAAGTTTACACAAATTTAATACGGTACAGAACATTAAAAAATACTTAGATACGACATATCAACATCTAAGACACTAAATTCAGTAAAATTAATATTAGCTATACAAACAAAAACATTTCATAGAAATACAAAAATAATGTTGGAAACGTAAATAAAATAATTAAACTACCTCTAAGTAAGTACCTAATTAATTTTATTGGTTAAAAAATGCTTTATTATATTTTAGAATAATATTATTAATATGTATTAATTTTTAGTATTTCCTAGTTTGTATAAACTCTTATCAAACAAAAAGTTATGATTCTTATTGCGAGATGCAATACCACTCGCATAAGATGTTAATGTGGACCAGGGATTATTTTTTTGCACAAAGGCAATTTATTCTTTTTATTGAATTTTTAAAATTTTTAGAGATATTCGAAGCCAAACTAACCCCTTGATAATTTTCACAATAATATTGTTTCAACACTCAACATGTGTTTAGTGTAGGCTTTAATAAACATAAACATGAAACTTGACTTAACATCTTTTATACAACTGGCTAAAAAGTCTAAACAATGAACTAAAATCATTTAACTCCAAAAAAACATTTCATATTTTTTATATGCTTTACTAATTGATAAACAAATAACATTTGTTGACAAATATAATCAAACTGTCTCCCCTTCAGCACAATATCAGACCCAAAAAAAAGGAAAATATAATATTAGATATTAAAACTTATTTTGTCCCATAAAATTAGACACTCATAACTCCAACTTTTTTCCTTTTATAACATTCTTAATTTAAATGTTTCGGCCTAACAAAATATTACATAAAATATAATATACCACTGGGTTCTTAACACAACTGTTTGACACTTTAAGAATTATGATGTTCCCAATATAAAAACAATTATTTTTGCCAGTAAATCGGATTTAAAAGTGCCCAGTTAATTTCTTTCCTTACGAAAATACAATTTCACTTACCGGTGGAACGAAATTCCTTCCACCCTTGTACTTTTAATACCAGAACGACCACATGCCACACAACTGACCATTTTTTTATATTCATAATAATACAAACCACCAAAAATGTATTTGTTACTTTTTATAACACAAAACACAACTTATGAATCAACTTTTATATTAATACGATGTGAATATTATGTATAAGCTGGTTTGGCCATACACGTCAACAGACAAAAATGTAAAAATATGGTCCCAAAAATGACCTAGTTCCGTCAAAAGCCTGCTAATTGAAAATAATGCATGGGGCTCTTTCCTGTTGTCTTATTTATTTAAAGTGCTAAATTAAATGACCAGAAGAAAACTCCAGAAGGAATGACTTCATAAATCTACGCAAAAAAATCAGTTTTTGGACTATACTAATTTATGAATATATTACTTTGTTCTTCAAATATTAACATGTTGTGGTCATTTAAGGTTTAATTGGGTTTAATTCCAGGTGGTATGGAGGTAATCTCAAAACTCTATGCCCATGTGCTTCTAATAGTGGGAAACCAAATTTGCTATTTTGGATGATATTATAGAATTCCGCCTTCGTTAGGTTTTCATTAACTGGTATTTCCTTTTCCGTTAACTAGTTTATCTCATCTTTTTTCAGGCTTTCTAATTGGTAGTAATTGGGATTTAACACATTTCATGAAATTGGCATTAGTCATGTCATAATGGTAGAAGTTTGCCCCTAAAATCGCAATATAAATCACATATCTTTTCGTGCCGAATTATTTTTTTAAAATAGTAAATTGATATAGATAGAGAAATCCCAAATTGAATATGCTTTAAAGTAACCAATAATTACTTACTTTAATCTTTTAATGTATTAAAGCATTACTCTACAAATATTTCGCCTTTTTACTGCGCCCTTTAATTTAATACTAAGACAGACTTTTGGTTCGTTACTTCCCTTACAAGAGGGATGTATTGTAATTGTAAAAAAGTCATCCTTCAAATTTCTTTGTATGTCGGTCTGTCTGTTCGTGGCATACCTAACCTAAAAAACTACTTATGCCATTCACTTTAAATTCTCCTGAAAAATTAAGGATCATTTGGGGATGAAATGGTAATATTTTGGTAAAAATCCAATGACAGAACAAAATGGCGCCCTAATAAAAATTAAATATTATGCAGAAATGAACTGGTTAAATTTAAAAACGAATCCAAGTTAATGAGTAAAAATGGCGGCTTAATGAAATTAAAAAAAATCTGTCTGAAATAACCACTTTTCAAATTGATTTCAAATTTTTAGTCCAGTAATCGGGGGGTTGGGGATGAGCAAAATATTATGTGCGCTAACTTTTTTTGCCAATGGTACCCCTTGAGGAACTGTTTAAAAATATGCATAGTGCTCACACGTAGGCCGTCTGATTCACAAAAAGAATAGCCGAAAAGAAAAATAAGAGCTGTTTTTGTCCAATATCTTTCAAAATACCTCAGACAGAAGAAAATTGTTTTACTGAAAAATGTGAAGTTGATAATTACCTGCAAAAAAGGTTATTAAATTAAATTTTTAAATTTAATTTAATAATAATTAAATTTAAATTTAAATTAATTTAAAGTCATAATTGATTTTCCCCTCTTCTCTTTTCTAAAAAGTTCTTTATTTATTAGCAAGTCCGCGGACAAATTTTGCAATAACTCGAATGATTTTCTTTTTCATTTATAATTCAAAACGTATTTGGAAATCTGCTATAATTTGGAGGATATTGGCTTTTGTTTTTATTTTTTGACATTTTTTGTGAATCAGATCGCCTAAACCGCTCCTCGAGAGGTTTTATCAAAATGTAATTTATTTAATGGAAAATTTACTAATCTAGGTATCAAAGTTGAGCTGCCCGTCCTTCATTTTTTGTAGTATGCCTAAAAGCAAAAAATATTTTTCTGAAAAACAGTACATAATAAATTGAAGGTGGGTATACCTCATAAATTAATTAACATATTATTTGTAAATATCAGAGATTGACTTAGCATAATATTTATGCACTCTCTGCTGCCTATTCAATTTAATACCTTTTCTTGTAACGCCTACAGGAACTTTTGGGACTATTTTGGGCTTCATTAAGTTTGTAACCGAAACAAAACTGTTTACCTCTAGCCTTTTTCAAAATGAGGATAGCAAAAAGTCCAAATTATAAATGCAAAACCCAGAATTATTGAGCAAAGAAATGTATTCAGTCATTTTCATTTTCAATAGCAAATAATAAGCAGTAAAAGTATAATACCACTTTTGCGTGAATCTTTAAACAATAAGTGCCCCAGTATCCAGGTAGTATTAATTTAATTCAAATAAAGCTCCAATGATCCAGGATAGATAACGCTACAAACACTATACTAATTAATAAAAAAGTTTTTTGATTGTTACCTTTTACAGTAGGTGATCTCTTTTCAAGAATATAAAAGTTGTTACAAATGCTTTTAACTTCTTCTACATCTAGAGAACTAAATTCCATTTTTTCCGAAGACGCTTTTTATTTTATTTTTACTGATAGCAGTCGCACTAGTTCATTCCCCTATTTAAAGTAAAATGCTTATTTAATATTTGATAAATAATATACTTAACTTAACGTAAAAAAGAAATTCTAAAGATATACGAAATAATAATTTTGTACTTGTTAGTACATGCCGATAGGATTGAAGAGGAATTTTTATTTTCTCTTTAGCTTCTTGTTCCATAAATTTGCAACCCTATCTATAGTTTCTCTCACTTGGCTATGAAGCACTTTCCCCTTCACACCAATTATTTTTGGAGCCATCACTGAGCTTAACAACACAGACACAAAATTAAAAGTCTACTCAACTAAAACTTACCATAAAATAAAAAAGGAAACCATTAAATTCTTGTGTTTACTTAAAAGCAAAGCAGGTACGCTACTGACGCATGCGGTCGTTGCCTTGTGGTCGCTGGTAATTGGTCTGCCTGGGACCGAAGCCATTAGCAATGTGTTTCCCAGGTGCTGCCCCATTCCTAAGTTGCGCCGGCCGGCGCGGGTTTTAATAGCGGTAACTTATCCTAAATAGGTACCATGTTTAGTTAATCCAGAGAGATTTCGAGTTAGTCGCTCTTTGTTGTTGGGAACCTACCTATCGTCCGGTTGTTTGGAAAAAAATACTAGTTTCAACCTACTTCTATTAATTTTCTTTTATACGACAAATCATTTTTTGGCCCTCCCAAATATAACTATTTTAACTATCATGTGCATTCTATTATTTTACCTACATAGTTTATTTATGTACTTATTATATCTACCTCAGTTACCCAATGCTAACACCAACGTCTATAAAAGGATGCTATGCTCTCTGACTGGTATATGTTCTGCAATACCATAGCCGCAATAATGTCTCTAAGTCAAACGACGATCATGATTTCGCTCATTTTGATCTCATCAGGCCACCATAGACCAGCAAGCCCGTGTCGGGAAAATTTAAATATAGAATCACAAAAACAACTATTCCGCTGGCTAACACCCCGACCGGCATTGTATTACACTATCGACTCCTTACTTTTGTTGGGAGCAAAGGTGTAGATAACTTATTTCCGTTTGGAACATGTGTTGCAATGCCGCAGGCGCAATGATCCGTTTAAGTCAAAGAACATAAATTTTAATGTGTTCACGAAATCTAGAGAACTCACTAATGTCCAAACGGATATTCAACAAGAATATATTTTCACAAGTATATCTAGAATACGAACTGTGAATATTTTTACTTTTTTATTGGACAAACCAAGTACACTGTCATTAACGAAGAACATGTGGATAAATCAATTCAATTAACTTGCAAGCACAAAATGCAGCCGACTTATTCATGAAAATAAAAACAGTGAAAATAGTTTTTATACCTTAATAAACTGTGTAAAATTCAAAATGTGTTGGTTATGAATCTTGATGTAGTGAGATAATAGCCAGAAATCAAAATATTTTGACTATATTTTTGTATCTTTCTCGCTTTGGCTAATCTCAATTTAATATTTGTGTGATAATTTCCACCTTGTATTTTCCTAACACTAAAGATTTGATACATCGATTTTATTTGACATTTTTGATGAGGCGAAAGCATGATACGGGAATTCTGAAAATATGGTTGGTATTATAATACAATAAATATGCAGTGCCCATCTGAATCATACTTTTTTCTGACGGCCTGTTTGGGATTTTGCTTTATGTTGGTTGTTTTTTCACTTTTCAGCAACATTTGTTTCTTTCACCGTACAGAATACTGGGAATGCCAACCTTACTACTGAAACGGCAGAGTCCTATTTTAAATTTGAAGTGAGCGACGATGACCCCCTTCTTATTGTATCAACAACAGAAGCATTTAGTAATTTGGGAAAAGATGCAGATTCCTATGGCGTACCTTTATTAGTTATAACGATATACTTCACTCTGAGCTGTAATTCAGTGGCTTTGGTAAGTTTAAATGATTTGACTCTAAGTTTATCTATCACCATTTACTTTATTAGTACATCATTATTTTTCTTTTTCCTATGTTTGGACATACCAGAAACACCCATGACTTCATTATAATATACCCTTATATTACACCGTAACGGCCCGTGCTGTATTACAGGGCAAAGCGTCCCTTATTATATTTGCTAACTATTAGAAACAACATTTTTTCATCCTGGATAATTATGTATAAAGGTATTTTTGAGTAAATCACTATCTTGCTTTTCTTGCTAGGGATTACAAAATTATTTAATATAATATTCATCATATTATTGGCTGAAAGTTGATTAGAGAGGAATTTTTGAATGTATAGTTATAACAAAAAGCACAACAAAATTAGAATTGCTGCTTATTATGTTATTTAGTTTTCCAGTATGAAACTCTTTGGTGCAATGTGGCTTCATTTGAATATTGCATTCACGTGTTTCCAGAGTTTTATCGACGCAAGTCGGTCAACAATGTAAACAAAATGTATCTTTGGTCACTTATAAAGTCCACATTCGAATAATTCCACATATGAGATATTTATCAAAAATGTTGAATAAGTTTTTCAGAGATCTAAAGTAAAAATAAAATATTCCAGTCGGGCGGTAATGTGCAGAATATCCCGGCATTTTTTGGGCACTTTTGCGGGGTATCTTTCTTATTTTTAATGAAAAAGGGTTGCGGTATTAGCGACATTGTACTACTTTTTTGTGAATTTTAAGCCCTTTTGGTTTTTGAGATACAGGACGTTTTTGAAACTGTTGCATGTTCAAGAAACCCTCGTATCCTAGCTATCTGATAACTTATCAAAAATGAGAAAAGTGTTTCCTATATGACTTTTTCCGTAGAATTAGTGCCGCTTTCAGATTAAATATACGTGATCAGGTCAAAAAGTTATCGGACCATACTTCATTTTTTTTAAATGCTATACCCTGTATATTATTTTTTATATTTATTAGGAATAGGGAGGGCTTTGCAAAAATATACATACATGTATTTAGTTATTTTGAAAAACAAGCTCAAAATTCGAAATTTTATAAAATTTTCTTTTGTGTCCAATTACTAGGTAGTAGGCTCTGGCTAATTTGTTTGGAACAAGAAGTAAAATATCAAAAACTTTGCGTTTTGCCAGTTTCTGATCATTAAGACATATTTTTGTTCTTTCGGTGTTCCTGTTTAAATACTTACAGTCTTTATTTTACTTTTTTTATAATAATGGCGCTCTACGAAAATTATGAAAAGTATGATATGTTGGTTTGTTTCATACAATCAAATGAAAATCCCCAAGAGACCTATTTGCCCGCTTTAAATCAAATTTAGTAGAGCACGGATCATTTATCCATCCTCGCCCTAAAGCATACACCAAACAAGATAGAGAGAGAAAAGAAATAAACGTATGGGGTCATGTAGAAGCGACGGCTTCATCTTCTTGCCAGCAAAGGAAGCAACTGGTGTACCCAATTTAAAATATAAAAACCAACTCTCAAAGCCTAAGTCTTAGTGATTCAGTTGACTGAGACTTAGACTTTGAGAGTTTGATTTTATATTTTAAATTCTATATCTAGTCTCTTTGAGTTAATATGGACGCCTTTTTTAATCTTGGTGTATCCAAGTCTGACGATCAAAGAATTTTGCAAAAATATAAGTATCACCCATATAAATTCCACATAGTTTGACATTTACACCTCGGCGATGCCGAGCACCGAATGTTGTTTTGCTAATGGTATTTACGACAAGTCCTGATGAATCTTTTGGCGAACAGAAACTGGTTCGCAGAAAATCACCACATAATTCTTGAGAGGGCACATTAAGGACGCTTTGGGGTTGGAGCCTCGCATTTCATTCTTAGAAGAAGCATATAATTTTTGAAGGAGGTCTCACAACTCGTCGGTACCTAGAAATCCTTGAGGAAGTTATTCCACAACTGATGGAAAATGTTCCATTGGCATTTTATAATGCCGTTTATCTTCAACAAAACGACGCCCCAAGTCACAACTCTGCGCTTTTAAGAACATTTTTAGACGATAACTTTCCTCAAAGATGGATTGGTACCCACGGAACAGTAAGATGGCCCCCTCGATCTTCGGATCTTTCGATTTTAGATATTTTCTTATAGGGTGTCATGCAAAATAATATATATCAATCTGTAGCGGAGCTTCCTTTATGCGGCAATCCATTTAACTTTCCGAAATTTCCAAAAAGGCCTATGATTCTTTTGAAGATGGCCGTTTCGTTGCCTTTTTAAAATTTTGTTTCTTTTTTGTTTTTCCTAACTTAAGTTTTAAAAGTAAGATAGGTAGTTATTGTTTTTTTTTTTGAGTAAATTTCAATAATTTTATCATAATTAAATTAAAATGCAGTAATAAATAATTAAGACGTGAGAACTAAAAAAGATCTTTGATTTGAAAGTATTACATCTTTAATATAATAATTACTTACATGAATTATGTTTTTAATACATTTTAGCTGTAGCCTACTACCTACAAATTGTACACAAAAGAAAACTTTAGAAAATCCCGAATTTTGAGCTTGATTTTCAAAATAACTGCATACATGTATATATTTTTGGAAAATCCACATTATTCCTAATAAATATAAAGAATCATATATATGGTGTCCCATTAAAAAAATAAAGTATGTGCCGGTAACTTTTGACCTGAAAATTGATAAGTTATTAAACAGCTAGTCTATGAGGGATGCCTGAAAATGCAACATTTTCAAAAACGCCCTGTATTTCAAAAATCGAAGGGCTTATGAAAGTTCTGCTGGCGAAAGTAGCATATTGTCGCGAAAACCCCAACCCTCTATCAACATTTAAAATGGTACTTGTATTTTTTTGCACTACATCACCGAATTTAGTTATTTTTGGTAGACTAGCAGAATTTGGAGTGCTGATTACGACAAATTATCAACATTCTCGCCGCCGCCAGTGTCACCGGAGTGTAACATTAATGTATACCGTAACCTGCGTGCTTAAAGTTGTGGTGTATCACTCTTATTAAACTTTTCATTGATTTTAGGGAATATATTCTCTTGGTCGGCCTCCTGCCTCTCAACAGTAATATATAGAACTTGCGGCATCTCTCAACTTACATGTATTATTTCTTTATTTTACATAATATGAAAAGCAAAGAACATACTCTCTAAAAAATGAAATACTATATGAGTATGTTATACTATTTTTTTTTCTATTTTGCGCATTATATTTTGAAATAGCCTTATTTTTAAACAACAAATTTACTACTGAACACTTTCAAGTTGGTGACAATGCATGCCAAAAGTGGCAACTACATGCCCACCATTTTTGTTTTTCAATTTTTGAGACCTCACCGGTTTCAAATTTGAGGTGTCCGTGAATATGCATTGCCAACTTTGTAGAAAAAAAGTACTGTCGAAAAGGGAGACAGTACGACACTACTTTGCGTATCGAAAAGACGTCCTTACGCGCGGAACACAATGCTAATTTCTTAAACGTTTAACCAAAGATCTATTATAGCTTAGGCTATAGATAACTGATTAAAATGGGAGGCCCTGAGACATCAATGCTCGCCGAAACTATCTTATTAAAAGAAAAATATTGAATTTGGCTGTTAATCTTTGGGGTTGAAATTAGAAACAGGTTAGCTTGAAATAAAGTTTCTAGGAGTAAGCATACGCTTTAATAAAAAACAAACTTACTCCTTCAAAAACCTGAATAACTAAATCAAAGAAACAGCGCTAAATATTATTTCAATCAAAAGCAGTTTTAATTCTATAGATTAAAGTATTAACTTATTCAAGAATAGGAACATTTTTCGATTTTTGATATACTTGTATGTATTAGGTAAGTTATTATGACACCCACCTACCGGGTTATTTATTAACAGAGATAGAGAAAAAGTGTAAATACAAAATGTGTAGAGTAAGAAATTTTTTTTCAAAAATATTTAATTTGATTATATTGACGCAAAGCGTTTATTAATTATTTTAGTGTTACTGCAACATTACTTGCCATATAACTCTAAGGTAATATTATAATATAATGCAAAACTTGTTATAGTTAAACCAAAATATTTGAAAAACTGGTTGTGCCAAAGTAGTCAAACCATATATTTTTGAAATCAGACGAAAAGAACATTCATAAAAATTATAAAAATATAGAGTCTTCCATAACAAAAAAACGTATTCCGTTATATTTTTTAGGCCATAACAACAAAACACGTAAAGAAAAATAACGTTTGACTAAAACTTGCATTATATTCCTCGCTTTATGTTTGCCAAATAGAAAAAAAGAAACATTATGAATTGGTTTTAGCTATCTGGTACTAAAGAAAAACAGGTTAATTATTTTTTGTTTCAAGGAATTTAAAAATATTAAACTTGACGTATAATAGAATTTTCTGCCAACACCAGGTGTAACATTAAGTACACCATCTAAAAAATAGAAAATATTAACAAAAAAAAAACAGTAAGAAGTCATAAAAATTATGTATAATAACGCTATAAATGAAAATATGTTGAAAGAACATTTTGGCCTGCGGGAACCCAACTAAAATTCTCTTTGGCAGTGAGAGTAGTAAATAGCTTTGAAATTTCAGAGCGTCTGAGATATGTCCTTATATTTTTTAGCCTCTGCTTATCTCAGTTAGTGACACGTTCTCGCATGAACCAATATTTTCCATGGATTCCTATGCCTACTCAGTACCGATGCCAATAATGCCAAAAGCCGATATTACCGCATACGGAGATGGAATTAGCATAACAGATATAAATTTTTCAAATACTGATATGATACTGACAGTATATCCAGATGATTTTAGTGTAACAGCTAGTAAAGTTGACAATAAATATTATGTAGCCGTTTTCAGTGCAACTAGGATACTGCAATTTACTGAAAATCAAACTTACACTTTGACTGCTTCGGTAAGTACATCGATACAAAAGTAAAAATATTTTTTAAAATTTCACTTTTTAATCATGCATAAAAGACTATTGCTTGGTTCATGGAACGAGACTTAGTATTAGCAATAACTAGTCATTTAGCACGTCTAATGGTTTATTGAAGCCATATTAGTAAAAAAACAATGACAGGGTGATTTATTATTAATAAAGATATAGATAAAACTAAATTTTGAGAAATGAACCCACCTTTAATATTAGAGATAGTATTTTGTGTTCTAATAATTGTGTAATTATTTTTGGTAAATGTTCACTTTCCACTATCATCACCAGTAGTTATAATAGGGGAGCGCCTCCTCCTCCTCCTCTTCCTCTCTCTCATGTCCCTCATTCTTAACTTCCTCCCCTTTTATTCTCATTCGCATCGTATTTTTAATTTTTTCTCTTTGTTCTCCCACATTTGATTTTGCATTCTTAAGTCTTATAAATAGGTGCATCAAGATCATTTTAGTATGTTAAGGTACGAGTGACTGTTAAAAGAAAAAAATCTGTTGAATAAATCTATTAATAATAATATTAAAATAAAATGAGTGAATCAGTTGGAGAAAGAAATCGATCCATTCCGGTTCAGGCAATTAGCCTCGAAGAAATTATACCAGGAGTTCAAGAAGAAAATATACCATTAGTTCGAGAAGAAAATAATGGGATTGTTTTAAAAAATTTGAATAAAACTGAGAGTGAAGAGAAAAAAGTGTTTTGTGCTATTTGTTTTGAAATAATCGAATATTATGATTCATGTAGACCAAATACATGTTCCCACATTTTTTGTTTAAAATGTATTTTAAGATGGAATGATGAAAATGGTTGTTCTATAATGGTAAACAATTGTCCTGTATGTCGCACTAGATATTACTATTTGGTACAAATTTTCAAAGATGTAATTAGACATCATTTTGTTGTAATTTTAAAAAGAGGATAATATTTTTTTATAATTTGTGTTTGTGAAAACTCTGGTAACAAATAATTTTGTAAAAAAAAGTAAATGTAAATATATATAATAATTGACACACATTTTTTCCTTTTCCTATATTGAAACGACAACAATGATCTAACAAGTTTTTTAATACATACTAATTTTCACATTACATAACAAAACAATTGTTATGGCTTTACACAAAAAGTGCCACGCCCTAAAATGGCACCACTTTTGCAAATGGAAGCTTAAATTTTCTTATGGGAATTTACATGTAAAAATGACGGTTTTGATTGTCGGACCGGCATAGCCTAATCTACTACTTTTTCATTATACTAATAATATTAATATAATTTGCATCAAGTAAGAGAAAACTCAATTGAATACAGAAACAAGCGTTAACAAAATGTTATATGAGTGCTTCTAGTGGCAGTTGACATAATCGACACTTTTTTACATATGATTAGCTATTTCATTTACAAATACAGTGTCAGATGTTAGAATAAAAAGAAGTATTTTGCATATAGCACTGAAAATATATAACCGCTTATAGTAACAGTTGACATTTTTTAAAATTAATATTGTTGACGTATTCTACTTATTACCTTTACAATTTATGTTTAAAATTAATATTTTTGACATTATCTACCCATTACGTTTATAACCTATATTTAAAATTAATATTGTTGAAATAATCTACACATCACCTTTACAAACTATGTTTATTATTAATATTTAACAACATAATCTTCTATCTCTTTTTTTTCATTTTTATTGCAGTAAAAGCAAGCATGTTCAGGAATTAGTAGAAAAAGATGTATCCTACAAATAGCACAATGTAAATCAGAAGCACTAACAACATAAGCTCTTTTGTAGTGGCAGCTCACATGATCGGACTCCCCTCTCCGTAAATATCTCATGTCTCTTCGCCCCCTCCCCACTCCGCCAACCCCCCATAAGGGGGGATACCCCCCTTAAACCCCCCCTCACCTTATCTTCTTTCTCTCCCTTCCTTCTTTCTCTTTGTATATGTTTCTCCTTTTCTCCTCCTTTTTCCTTCCTTCTCCTTTTTCCTTCCTTCTTCTTTTTCTTTCCTTCTCCTTTTTTCTTTTCTTCTTTTTTAATCTAACCTAACCTAACCTAACCTAACCTAACCTAACATAACCTAACCTAACTTAACTTAACCTGAAGAGGGTAGCCCGAAATTGGGGAACCGGGATTTGAGTCTCGGAAATTCAGGGGTCCGGGAAGGGGGGGAGAGGGGAGGGGGAAGGGGGGGAGGGGTAAGGTTGTTGATCGGCTTGGGAAAGTGGTTTTTAGAGATTGTCGTTCAACTTTAAGTAGGACACATGTGATTAACTTTTGCATATAAAATCGCCTCAGCGAAGAGACGCATGCAATTGATTTCTGCATTCACACTGTGCAGAGCTCGCGAGTTTTCTGGTGTTTACATTGTGTCTATTTGGTAAATTTTTATTTTTATTTCTAACATTTTTATTTGGCAAGATTTAATTCTTATATATATATTGGTGACATTTTTATGTACATTTGTGGCATTTTTATTTGTTATTACGATTTTTTTTCATAATGGACAATTTTTTGGCATCGAGTAGCAAAATAATTGACAATGACTTTGACTTATACACATGAACTCAAATGCAAAATTTTGCAAACCAACAAAACAATGAAACAGAAGCATTTACAACTAGTCAACAACAAACTATTCAGGACTTGAATGAAATTATTTACAATAGCCAAGTTCAGAATAATGCCAACAAACACAACAACGAAAAATATTTATTTACAGCTACTCAACAACAAACTCTTGACGATCTTAATGACATTATTGACAACAAAACGGACTTAATTACAACAAAAACTAAACAAACTCTTAAAGAACTGAATGACATTGACGAAACTCAAAATTCTAGCTATGAGGATATTGTTTGTTTTCAAAAATCTAATCCAAATTATTTAACATTAAAATCGCCAATTAATTCTCCGAGACCAATTTGCTCTCCCTTTTTGTTTAGTGAAAATTCTGATTCGGAAGAAGAACAAATTGATCAAAATTTAAGTTTGGCTATTTGTCCTACTAATTCACCATATGATATTGTAAATTCTGATTCGCAAGAAAAACAAATTGATCAAAATTTAAGTTCGGCTATATCTTCTATTAATTCACCATATGCTATTGTAAATTCTGATCCGCAAGAAAAACAAATTGATGCAAATTTAACTTCGGATATTTCTCCTAATAATTCACCAGTTGAACAAAATTCAATTTCGAAACCATCATTTATCATTAAAAAAAAATTTAAAATTAATAAAAAAAATAAAAAACAAATAGCAAACCTTAAGTGTCTGGGTTTCGCTATTCAAAATTTAACTAATTTGATCACAATTAAAAAGGGAGACGAAAGTACGGTGAATTATGTTAAACAGGCCTTTGACAAATTAGTTGACTCATTTGAAGAAATGGATTCATAAAGTCAATTAATTTCTATTGCTTTTTTCAAAATTTGACTATAACTAAATAAAAATGCACAATATTAATTTTATTATTATACAAAGAACTTCAAAAATGCAATTGCTTTTTTCAAAATTTGACTATAACTAAATAGAATTGCACAATATTAATTTTATTATTATTATTATGCAGAAAACTTCAGAAATGCATAAGTGTGTAACATGTAATAAAGTCTTTACTAGAAAGGATAATTTACTGCGACATATTAAAAAACATGTTAACGGAAATTCCACAAAACTCAACAGTGGGTTGAAAAAACCAAAGCTTGTTAAAGGTAAGAACATTTTATTTTTCATGTTATATTTTGTAAAATATTTTTTTCTTAATTTATATAGATTCTACAAATATTGTAAAATATTGTAAAGAATGCAAGAAAAATATAAACCAAAGTCTATGGGGTGGACATCTTCGATCTAGTGTGCACAAGAACAATTCCAAAATAGGCTTGGAGGAAGGTGTTGAAATTATCAAGTCAGCATTCAGGGAACGAATAATATCTTATAGGATTTCCTCACACCAAAACTTCATAAATGTGAAAGAATATTTTCAACATTTGGAATACAAAATTGCACATCTAATAGATCAAGAACTGCAGAAACATAAATGTATCAAGCTAAATATGGAACTGTTCGGTTTCTATTTTAACCCCAGCAGCGACAGCTATGATGTCAAATCTTTTAATGCGCCGTTCCAAGTCATTTGCCAGGGATATCAGAAAAAAGAACTGTTAGAGCAAATCTGCACCATTATTGACCAGAAAGCTGACGAATTTGCAGAAAGAGATTCAGGTAAAGAATTTATTTTCGATTTTACAACAGCAAAAAAAAAAGTAATTTTTTAATTATTACGTTGCAGGATGGGCTTTGATGAATTTATTTCATTTGGAAATTAATGTTAACAAGCACAATCCGCTGAGAGCCTCATCTTTTATCGAACTTCCTCAAGAGATCAAGAGACGTCAAGCTGTGATCAACATTAGGAATGATGACAACTTTTGCTTCGCCTGGGCAGTTGTGTCTGCTCTTCACCAACCACGCGGATTAGATTTTGAAACTTCATCCTACCCACACTACTCTTCTGTTTTGGATATGTCAGGTATAGAATTTCCAATGTTGCTAAAGAACATTAAGATTTTTGAAGAAAAAAATAACATTTCTATTAATGTATATGGATTAGAAATTATAAATCCTAAAAAGGGGCATGAAGTAATTGGTCCACTTTATTATTCATCGAATAAAAAAAATCAACATGTCAATTTATTGTTAATAAGTGATGATGATGAAAAAACTTTTCATTATTGCTATATTAAAGATTTATCAAAACTAGTTTCTGCACAAATTTCTAAACATCACGGAAAAAAATATATTTGCGATGGTTGTTTACAATATTTCCCTACAGAAGAAAATTTATTACAACACAATAGCTATGATTGTGATCATTTACGAATTAACCTACCTTCTAAAGAATTAATAAAAGATAAGTTTGGAAACTATTCATATGATAATATTTTGAAATTTGTAAATTATCATAAACAAATGAAAGTTCCTTTCGTGGTGTATGCAGATTTTGAATGCATTTTAAAGCCTTTAAATAAAGACAATGTTGATAAAAATCCTAATACTTCATACACCTTAAAACAATATGAACATATTCCACATTCATTTGCCTATTACATTAAATGTTCCTTCGACGATAATTATTCTAAATTTGAAAAATATAGAGGTCAAAATTGTGATACATTATTTATAAATTCTTTAGAAAGAGATGTGTATAACATATAAAATAAATATTTAAAGGCTCCTAAAAAAATGATCCCTTTGAACGAACTGGACAAAATTTATCATAACTATGAAAAAGTTTGTCATATTTGTAATAAACCTCTTTTAAATGACAGGGTTGCAGATCATTGTCATATAACCGGTCTTTATAGAGGTCCAGCTCATTCATTCTGCAACATAAATTACAGAATACCTAACTTTATTCCAGTTATATTGCATAATTTGCGTAATTATGATTCTCATCTATTTCTTAAAAAATTATGCTTAAACAAAGAACAACTAACAGTTATCGCACAAAACAAGGAAAAATATATTTCATTTGAAAAGCTTATTCATGTGGATAACTATTTTGATAAAAAGACACAAAAGGCTAAGAAAAAAAATATATCATTAAGGTTTATTGATTCTTTTCAATTTCTATCCCATTCTTTATCAAAACTCTCTGAAAGCTTAAAAGATGAACAATGTAAGGAAATAAAAAAAATTTTCAATGATGAAGAAAGATTTAAACTTATTCGGCAAAAAGGTTTATTTCCTTACAGTTATATTGATGATTATTTAAAATTAGAAGAAACAACTTTACCTCAGAAAGACCAATTTTATAATACTTTAACGGATGAGCACATCAGTGATGCAGAATACCAAAGAGCTGTAAAGGTTTGGCAATTGTTTAAATGTGAATCTCTTGGTCAATACTCCGACGTTTACTTACTCTCTGATACTTTACTTTTGGCAGATATTTTTGAAAATTTTAGAAGCACTTGATTATCCACATATAAGCTCGATCCAGCTCATTTTTACCCTTTTCCAGGTTTATCCTGGGAGGCCTGATTGCGTTATACTGGAATAGAGTTAGAATTGTTAACTGATCCAGATATGATACACTTTTTCAAAAAAAGCGTTCGCGGTGGTGTGAGCTCTTGCATTTGTAGAAAATCTGAAGCTAATAACCCATTTCTTTTAAATTTTGATCCTTTAAAGCCAACTAAATACATAATTTATTATGATGCAACAAATTTGTATGGTTATGCAATGTCACAGCACATTCCAACGGGAGATTTTGTTTGGTTAACAGATAAAGAAATCAATGATTTAAATATTATGAATATTTCTAAAAAATCTAATAAGGGATATGTTTTAGAAGTTGATTTAGAATATCCTACAAGTCTACATTCCTATCATAACGATTTTCCGTTTTGTCCAGAAAACTTTAAACCGCCAAATTCTAAATGCATAAAATTAATACCCAATTTAAATGATAAATCAAAATATGTTATTCACTATCAATTATTAAAACAATGTTTGGAACATGGACTCAAGTTAACTAAAGTTCATAGAGTTTTACAGTTTTCTCAATCTGATTGGTTGAAAAAATATATAGACTTGAATTCAAGATTAAGAAATGATTCAAAGAATGAATTTGATCGTAATACTTACAAGTTGGCAAATAATAGTATTTATGGCAAGACTATGGAAAATGTTGATAGGAGAATTGACGTAAGACTTGTTACAGAGTGGGAAAAAAATAGAAGAAAAGATGGTGCTGAGAATTTAATTGCAAAACCATATTTCAAGGACTTAACAATATTTTCTGAAAACTTGGTAGATATTCAAATGCAAAAGATTCAAGTTACTTACAATAAACCAATATATGTAGGCTTCTCAATATTAGATATATCTAAAACTGTCATGTATGATTTCTTTTATAATTTTTTAAAACCTCTTTATCAGGAAAATATTTCACTTTTATACACCGATACCGATTCGTTCATTTTAGAAGTCACAACTCCAAATATGTATTCTGACATGTTATAAAATATTTACAAATTTGACACATCTAATTATGAATTTAATAATATTCATGCAATGCCTATTACAAAGTCAGTTATAGGAAAATTCAAAGATGAATATGCTGGTGAACCCATTACTGCTTTCTTTGGTACTGGAGCAAAAGCATATTGTATTAAAACGGAAAACAGTTTAACAAAAAAAGCAAAAGGTGTTAAAAAAAGTGCAATTAAAAAGCAGTTGGATTTTATTCATTATAAAGATGTTGTTGAAAATCATTCTAAAACCTTTTGTTCAATGTATGTTTTTCGATCTAGACAACATACAATTTTTACAGAGTTAATTAATAAATTGGCTTTGAGTTCCGAAGATGATAAGCGGTATAAAATTCCCTATAGTTTTAATACATTAGCTTGGGGACACCAAGATATTGCTTTGTATCAATGGAATGCAGAACATGAAGATTTAGATATATTTATGTAGATATTATAAGGTATTTAAATTTGTTGTTTTTGAAACCAAAGTTAGTCTTCATAAGTCTTTCACAAAATGTGCTTAGAAACTTTTGACAAAGAAATTGATAACAGTTATTTTAAAACATATGAAAAACGACTTTCCACTTTTAAAAAATGGAAAGGAAAATTGAGACCAGAAGTGTTAGCTGGAGCTGGCTTTTACTATACTTCAATCAATGATATTTGTAAATGTTTTTATTGTGGTATTGAAATTTTTGATTGGTTAAGTTATGATGATCCTATTGTGGAGCATAAGAAATTTGCTAGGAATTGTGATTTAAATAACTGTTTATGGAAAAATAGGAATCGAATAATTGTAACCATTCAAAATAAGTCTTCAAGCTACACATTTTATATAGTATTATTAATATCCTTATTTATGAACTTTTACATATATTTAAATTAAGTATTTTATTGTTATTTTTTTACAACTGCTTTTGCTTTCGTGGTGAAAGTATCTGCTTAATGTTAATAAATTTGGAATATAATTATTAATTTGTTTTAATGACTATCAGTAGATCTCAATTTATTCTTCTTTATTTTATTTTCCAAAATGTTTTTTATGTTCATCATCCCCCTGGCGTAACACAGTGTGAAATATGTTTTTCTAATAAAACAGACGTCACTCTAAGTAAATATTGTAAATTTATGAAAATTGGATTAATTAACAATAGTACAATTAGTTGGATGGAACGAATAAATGGAAATGAAAATGCAAGTAAATTTTTTAAAATTTTGTATCATTATCCAAATCGATCTATTTTTGATACAAATTGGATAGAAAGGTTAGAGTTTAAAAATAATCAGTTACAAATTTTAACCCCTAACTGTACCAATTATTATGATGGATTCAAAAATTATTACTTTTCCATCATTAGTGTTACATTAAACTTTGCATTATTTTTATACATTACCATTTTAATTATTTATCTTTATTACAAATTTCAAACTGGAAATCAATTTTTTCATTAATCCATTTTAATCGAAACTTTAAAGAAAGTGGGGATGAGAATATTTAAGTACAAGAATAACACAATATGTTTCAGTCTCGTTTAGTCATTATGAACAACGCCGTGGTTCATAAACCTTTGGAAACGCTTCTTAATTCAAAAATTTATTTTTTAAATAATTCTTTGTCAAAATTTGTTCTTGTTGGCATTAGTTTAAATGATTTTTCTCCAAAAATTGTAATTGGTGGAAAAACTGGATTTTCAATCGCACTAACCGAAGAAAATTGGAAAGACATTTGTGTTCATCAAGGAATTATTGTAAACAATTTCTACTTTCCTCAAGTTGATCAAACCAGTGTGAATATAAACAACATTCATCTGCAGGTTCAGAAAATAAATGATACCCCTGTTCTACAAATTACAAAAGGCCCACACTTCATATACTTAGGACAAGAGTCTTTGGACAATTTGTGGCGATTAAAGGAAATTATTGATTATAGATTATCTATACTTAAAAGGCAAGAATTCAATACATATTTCAAAATATTTCAAAATAATATTTCAGCTGATTGTGGCGACTTGTGTACGCATGTTTATAATATAATAAGTCCAACAGAAAATCCTAACAGTGAAAATGTTTCAACTATGATGGAATTACTTGCTTTATATCCTGAACAAATGGAAAACAAATTGAAGCAAAATGGAACAAAACGAAAATATTACGAAGAAAACAATGAAAATGGATCAAAAAGAAAATATTACGAAGAAAACAATATCTTTTCTGGAAGAGAACAATAAGGTGCATGTGTTAGTGAAGTGGAGCTTTGCTTACAGACAAGCCCGTAGGAGTAACTTTCAGATGTGGTACTTAGATAGACTCCGTTTTGAAAAAAGAATAAATGATTGTAAACTTATTCTAGATTCGATATTATCTGAGGAACATAGAAATAAAATATATTTGACACGTTTTAATAAAAATTGTATTTGATGTTTTACTTAATAAAATTTTAGTTTAGTAAAAGTGAATTTTATTTGAAATTAATTAGCACATTAAGACTTTGTAATTTGTATCAGCTAAAGCATAAAGTGAGGAACAGAAATAAAACAAATTTAACTAAAATTTAATTTCAATTTAATTAAACAATATTTTTTTATCAATCCATGTATTATATTTTTTATCAAGTCCTAACCATTTCAAATAAACTTTGTTTCCTTTCCTTCTCAAAATCTTCTCAATAAGATACACATCGGTATGCTTTACTTTTAGTAATTCTTGCTCATAAAAACCACCCAGAATGTCCTGATTATCTTCGTCTTGAATTAAATATGTCCAAGGGTTTGTCATCTTAACTTCTTTAATGTGGAATATCTCATTTGACCAATTTGGTGTGTAACCTTTTGAAAATGCCTCTCGATGCTTGCTTATTCGTACGTGATCACCCACTTTAAACTTTGGAGATTTTATATCTAACGTTTCAGCATGAGTAAATGCAGATTTCAAGATTCTATTTTCATTTGTTTTATTTACTTGTTTTGGCTTCATTCCTATTGAAGAATGTTTTGTATTGTTATAATCTTTTACAATATCCGCTAATATATTAAACCATTTGTAATTTCCTTAAATGCTAAATATTTTCCACATATTATTCTTTAAAGTCCTGTTCACTCTTTCTACTATACTCGCGTTCAAATTGGAAAACGTGCTATAATGGTTAATTCGAAATTGTTGCATCAAATTTTGAAAATTTACATTGATAAACTCTCTCCCTCTGTCCGTTTGCAAGTTTTTTGGTGGAGTTTTTGCACTGATTAATATTTTTTTCATTGCCGCTGTTACGTCTTTTCCAGATTTAGATTTTACCGGTTCGGCCCAAACATACTTAGAAAATACATTTATGGTAATCAAGATATATTTAAATCCCTTATTAAATTTGGCATAGGGTAACATTTCAACCAAATCAGCTTGAAAAAGATCATTTAACCCTTTCACTACCACCCTTCTGCGTTTGTAGTTTTTTCTAGCAGGTTTATGTAATTCATTAACGACATGTTGTTTAACGGTTGTCATGACAACAAACTTGTTTATTCAATTTTAAGGAAGTTCACTTTCTATGTTTTGTAATAATTCGAAATATAACTTTTATATGTTTTTTCCCATTCATTCAATTTATCAATTTGTATTGTATAACTTTTTTCATTTAAAATTTTACTAATTTTAGTAATCTCCTTTTCTAACGCATTAAAGGATTTTTTTATCTCTCCAGTTAAGAAAGTAGTTGATCTACTATCACTATTTTTGAATTCCTCCTCTGTTTTATTTAATTCTTGTTCTAATTTCTTAATTACACTGGACATTATATTTTCCAAGGAAATATATTGTTGATTTTCTTCGAAAGTGAGTTGGTCAATTGTTCTACTGTTAAGAATGCTATTTTGATTTCTTTTTTTTTCATCATCTAACCTTTTTATAAAAGTTCTTAATTGTTTAATTTTTTCCTTGTGTTTTTCAATTATTACTTCTCTTATATTTGTTTCTATTATTTTATTAATTTTGTTGATATCATCACTTAATTTTTTGTCTTCCTTTTTAACATGTTCATTTAAAAATTGCAAATCTTTACTTATTTGATTTAGCGTTAGCAACTGTTTATTAACGTTTTCAATTGAGGTATAACATCCTTTAATCTGGTTTTCATACTTTAAAAAATTTTCATCAAAAACCTTAAGCTTTTTAGCAAAGATTTCATTATTTGTTTCATTTTCACCTAATCTCCTTTTTAAATTATTAATGTCACTTATTCTCTCTTGATTTTGTTTTGAAATATGGCGTCCAAATTTATCAACTGTCATGTTGAGCTTTCATTAAACAATAAATATGATTATATTTGATAGCTGTTATTTATAGTATTACTTTATCTTCTCTTAATTCTTCAATAATAGAGATAATCTCGTTACTATGAGCATTATTTCCCGCATCACTTGAAGAAATTAATAAACGTAGCCTATCAACAATTTCGTTTACATTATTCCAGTATACATAGTCTGTATTTGATCTGTTTGTTTTCAAAATTAATCCCTTTCCTGTAGATTTGGCTCTAGTTGTTCTAAACGGAGGTTTTGGTTTGTTAAATGCTGTAACTAATCTTGGCAAGGTTTTTGTCTTTGTAATCCCCTTTCTTTGTAAATATGGTCCTATTATTGTAACATATTTGTGTGATGTATTTCCTTGAACTTGTTCATTTGAATCAAAATTCCTACGATATACATTTGTTTTAGCTAGAATGTTTATGTAATTATCTAAATCTTCCTTATAACCTTTCGGTTCTTTTTTGAAAAGCAATTCGTATAAACCTGGCGTGCCTGTGTACGTTATTCCTCCCACTTTAATGTCTTTTCCAATAATTTCTACCGGTATCTGTGTTAAACCAAAAGAAAACTTATCCGTTTCGAGGTCATGAACTATTCCATAATAATGGTCAAATTTATGTTGTGTATCTTTCACACCCTCATCAATATATGATCTGGGTAATTCATGAAAATCTGCTAAGTAATCTTTATATGATGGTGTACCAACATAGGTTTGAATTGTTTTTCTAGTTTGTTCCAATATGTCTGACAAGTTTAAATTTGTTGTTGTGTCACTAGAAGGATCTGAAGTTTCTGCTATAACAGTTGATGACAATGGTTGTACTACAGGAGAGGAAGAAGTGATACTACTGTCATTTAAAAATGTTGGTAGTTCTATAGGGAGTGACGGAGTTTTTCCTGTTTTCTGAATATTTTTCGTCGGAGTTGATGTTTTATAAAGCTTTGTAGGTGTTTTGAAATCTTCATACTTTGAAACTCTTTCTTCTTTTAAATCGAATGGTTCGGATTTACCAATACTTGAAATTAGCTGTTTAAGTGGTTGTGTTATTGGTCTATAAGTTTGTTCTAATTCGGACTGAGCAGTAGAAGTAGCTAATTTCAAGCTTTGATATTTCTGCTTCACGGCTTGTCTCGATCTTATTAATTCTCGAGCTAAACGTTTATCCATGCTGTACAAGTTTTAAATGAAATAAAACTGCAATTTTTTTACTTTTATAAATATATAAAGGAATCGAATTTACTCCAATATCTACCGTGATTTACTTCACAATCTTTGTCAATTACAAGAAAGCCATATGGATCCATCCAACAGTTAGCACAAATATTTTTAAACTGAACAAATGTCATATCCAATATACAGTGGTCATTATATATATGTTTTAAACTCAAACAGTCCTGTTTAAATAAAATTAATAAGTTTGCATTTTCTCGAATTAGACGTTTAAGGATTGAGGAATATCCTTGAAAAATAAAAAAACAATCTGTGTTTCTATGCCTTCCATGCGTGAAATAGTCCCTAATAATAGATTGATTATGACAAGGAATATCATCAAAAATGATAACGGAATTTGGCTTTATCTCATGAGGTGAAATAATGTTCTCATCGCTATCATATTCAAAGTATCCAATTTCTTTCATAGGTTTTAACAACTTTCTTAAATATTCATATTTTGGTTGATCTAATGACTTTGAATAAACATAGACATTTTCAAACCTAATTCCATTAGGATGCTCGAGCAGTGTAAGCATAACGTTGGTTTTACCGCTACCACTGCAACCAACTATAAGCCCTCTTTTTGAACCACCGCAAAATAAGTCACCATGCTTTCTCAACTGTTTACTTAAAATTTTTTCGTCATGATTATTTACTGGTAATGAGAATTTTTGTTTTTCAATCCTCATTCTTAATCACACTAATAAATATTTTTAGCTGTAAAAGTATTTATACCAGAAAAATGTCAATGTGCTTTTAGTATAAAAAGAACTTCAATGACTGTGGGTCGCCATAAGTTGAAAAAAACTATTAAAACACGTAATAGAAAAGGCTCTGGTTTAGTAAATAAATTAATTAGTAAACTACCTTTCGAAGTTCATATACCAGGATATAATTATTGTGGTCCCGGCACCAACTTGGAAAAAAGATTAACTAGAGGTGACGTTGGTATAAATCCATTGGATTCCGCTTGCAAAGAACATGATATATCTTACTCTCAGACTGAAGATTTATCAAAAAGACACATATCTGACCAAATATTAGAAAAAAAAGCCTGGGATAGGGTAAAAGCTAAAGATTCTTCTATTGGTGAAAAAATTGCAGCTTTAAGTGTTGCAGGAATAATGAAGGGTAAAAGAAAGTTCGGTTTGGGATTAAAAAATACAAAAGGGGGTAAACTTAAATTGAGAAAAAAACGTATCATTCGAACACCCAAAAAAATTGGAGGATTTCTACCTCTTTTGTTTCCCATTCTTGGCGCCCTGGGTGCACTAGGTGGAGGCGCGGCAGGAATTGCTAAGGCAGTAAATGATGCTAAAGCAGCTAAACAGCAACTAGAAGAAATACATAGACATAATATTGCAATGGAAAATGCTTCTAAAGAAGGCAAAGGATTATATATTAACCATATAAAGGAAAGGGACTATTTATTAGACCTTATAAAGGAGGATCCGTCAAAATGAAAGCAATCAGACAAAAAAAAAACTCAAAATAAGTTTTCCAAAAAGAGCACTTACGAACAATGATATTATTAAATATGTAAAGCTGTTAAAAATAACTGGCTTTAGAGGTGTTTTTATGCTCGATGAACTTCCAAAAAAAAATAATCTGAAAGAATGTGGTATTGTAAATTTGGATAAAAAACAAAATAAAGGATCTCATTGGACTGCTTATATTAAAAATAACAAAAATGTAATATATTTTGATAGTTATGGAAATTTAAAACCACCTTTTGAACTTCTCAAATATGTTAATTCGAATGGCAAAGTGGATGTATTTTATACTTATGAAAATAAACAAAAATTTAATTCATATAACTGTGGTCAACTATCCCTAAAATTTTTGAAAAAAAATATATAAACTCATTATTTATGTCTACCACAATTGCCACATCAGGAAACAGTTCTGTTTTGTCTGCTGATTTTAATCCGCCCATATATTTAGAGGATGAAAAACAATATTACCTGAGTTTAGCTGATTTTGAAACGTTTATGACTATCCCCAATATAAAAGAAGGATATAATAAATTTTATATAGATAATAAAGTAATTGTTATTCCCGACGGAACTTATGACATTACAGATATAGAAACATACATAAGAGAAAGTATAGAAGATTTATTTCCGAATGAAAAAATTTTTTTTCTTTTAAAAGCAAATGTTAATACTCTAAAAACTTTTTTAATGTGTAGTAGAACAATTGATTTTACCAAGGAAGATTCGATAGGAAAAATGTTGGGTTTTAATAGCAGGATACTAGAAGCTATGAAAGAGGAAGAATCAGCTAATGTTGCAAAAATAACTAAGGTGAATGCTATTTGTATTGACTGTAATATTTGTGTCGGTTCTTACAATAATGGTAAACCTGTTCATATTATTCACCAGTTTTATCCAACTGTAGCTCCAGGGTATAAAATAGTTGAATCTCCTTTGCCCATTTTGTATTTTCCAGTTAGCGTCAAAGCAATTAACAATATAACAGTTAAAATAGTTGATCAAGACGGAGAACTTATCAGTTTTAGAGGAGAAACTATAACAGTAAGGTTACATTTACAAACAAGTGAAATATAAAATGGTTGTTAGATATAATAGAGCCCTTGGGATGAGACTTGCCCCTACCACTATCAACAAAGTAAAAACTTATAAAAAGAAAAGCCTAAACAACAGTTCAGTATCAAATCCAACACCAACAAGTTAAGACGAGATAATCGTAAATTTCTCACATCCTTGGGTTTCACTATTTTAAAATAATGAACATATTAAACGTAAACGAAAAGCTTTATGTAGACAATTCCATCGTCAGTTCTGAGCTTCACACATATCAACCATATATTTCTTCAAAATTCGATTACAATGATGAAATAAGGATCCCAATTCAAGAACTCGATGCTTACACTCTACCATCAGATAGTTTACTTTATATCGAAGGAAAATTAACTAATACAGAAAGTAAATATAAGAAAGAATTGCTATTTATTAACAATGGTATAGCCTTTTTGTTCAGAGAAATCCGCTATGAACTAAACGGAATTACTATAGATTCAATAAGAAATGTTGGATTAGCATCAACCTTAAAAAGCTACCTTTCTCACAATACCAACGAAAGTTTAAAACTGGAAAATGCAGGTTGGTTTCCACATCGGAAAGAAGGTGATACAATTTTAGTTGATAATGATGGAAAATTCTCCGTATCCATACCACTAAAAATGCTTTTAGGATTTTTTGAAGATTACAGAAAAATTATTATGAATATGAAACAGGAATTGGTTCTTATTAGATCAACTGATGATTTAGATGGTGTTATTTTCAAAGAAGATCCGGCACACCTTGTTACTGCTCCTGACACTCCATTGGTTACTTTCGATAAAATTTATTGGAAAGTTCCTCACATTCTAGTTGATATGCCACAACAACTTGCTCTATCAAAAATATTAGAATCAAATAAAGATATATTGATAGGATTCAGGAGTTGGGAACTTGTTGAATATTCTTCTCTAACCGAAACAACCCGTCACACATGGCCGGTAAAAACAACTAGTAAACTAGAAGCTCCTCGTCATGTTGTGATTGGCTTTCAAGCAAACAGAAAAGGGAAAATTGTTAAAGATATGAGTAAATTTGACAATATTACCTTGTCAAATATTAGAGTATATTTAAATTCTGAAAGATATCCTTATCACGATTTGTACTTAAATTTCGAAGAAAACAAATTTTCTGCTTTATACGAAATGTTTGCCAACTTTAGACAGTCTTACTATGGTGTTCCAAATGAACCCATTTTTAATCCTGAACAATTCAAAAACATTAGTCCTATTACACATATTGATTGCTCCCATCAAAAAGAAACAATTCAAACGGGATCCGTAGTAATGAGAATTGAATTTGAGACACACAATGCAATTAAAAAAGATACTTCTGCTTATTGTCTTATTTTACATGACAAATTATTTAGCTACAACCCTCTTACTAAAATTGTGAAACAATTATAAACTTTATCCCCACTATTTTCATATTTCGATTTAATTTAAAGAAATTTTCAAAAGCTTTTAGTTTTAGTCATGACATCAAAACTACAACTACAAATTGAAAAATTTATTTTTAAAATTAATCAACTGAAAGAAGAAATTGCAAATTATTCAAGTAAAAAAAGTCTCATTAAAAAATTTGCTGCTTTGAAAATATGAGATTGGTTATAGATATTCAAGGATTCAAGGATGAAAAAAATAAATTTATACCGAAAGAGCTTGCAGCTTTTGATGGTTATGAAATGACTCATTACATTTTTAAAAAGCCTTTTCCAATGGAGTTTCTTTCACCTGATTGTCACAAGCAGGCGGTATGGTTAACTAAAAATTATCATTGTATACATTAGAATAATGGATTTACTCCATTACATCATTTCCCAAAAATAATTGAAGCACTTACGAAGAAAGCAGATTTTGTTTTTATAAAAGGAAGCGAAAAAAAGGATTTTATACAGAAATATTCTAAAAAGCATGTGATTGAAATAGATGAACAACCAGCGCTAAAGCTAATGGAACCAAAATGCTTCTATCATTCAAAATCACCTTGTATGTGTGCTTTGACAAATGTGTTATTTTTATATGACAATTGTTTTATGAATGAATAAAAATATAAAAAAAAACTTAATTACCTTTTTATTTTGCATTAACCAACCATGATTGAATACAATTAATATGATACCTTAAATCTAATTTTCTAAATTCATTTAAAAGTTCATACTCATTTTTATTTTTTAAATAATCATTACAAAATTTAGCGGCTAATTTACATTGTTCCATTCGATCTATATTATTAACATATGCTGACAAATCTTGTGCTTCTGCGTCTTCTTCGCCTACAATTGATAAATATTGGAAGTATGCAGCAGATATAATAAACTCTTCATACATTTCAGAAACCATTTGCTCCATTGTAAATATTATTAAATTTATTCTTCTTTTTCAATTTCTTGAATAGTATCCTCGTCAATAAATTGCTTCAAGTCTTTTAAATAGTAACCAAAGCCAATATCTTTTAGATCTTGAATAAGTTGAAAAAAATTTAATGTTTCAATGTATTTGTTGCAACAGAGGGCAGCCTTTACGAATTCCTCAGATTGATTACAATAAAAGTCTATCCACTCCGGACCACTTGCCATACAATATGAGAAATAGGTTTTTGAAAGATTACTAAATTTCTCCTCTAATAATTTAACTGCAATCAGCAACTCAGCCATTTCATTTATTTAACATAATATTTTAAATATGTAGGGGGACGTCTCTTGCGAATAGGATTAACTTTCTTTGATAATACCTGTTTTTTATCTTCGTATAATTGAAACCTCTTTTGGGTTGCAATAATAGCAGGTATAAATTGGCAATCTTCTCCTATAAATTCTATTAGGTGGCTTAATTCTCCTACAAAGTATGATTTCCCAAATGTATTGAAAAACGTAGTAAGGCTTATAATTCCTTCTAAATAATCATCACAACAGTCAATTGCTTCCAAATAATCTCGTTTCAGTGGATAAAACAGCTTGGTGTATTCATCTTTCGAAATCACTTCAAAGAAATTGAGATATTTAACTTTTAACTGTCTGATAGTTGTAGTTAATTTTTCGCGATTACACATAATTCACTTATTACTTGACACATTTTTTCTTTTTGTTTTATACAAAATTGGTGGAAAAATTCAAAAATAACTTTTTACACAACTCGAGCACAGCTTAGTAAATGTGTCTCGGCATACTAAAATGATCATGATGCACCTATTTATAAGACTTAAGAATGCAAAATCAAATGTGGAAGAACAAAGAGAAAAAATTAAAAATATGATGCGAATGAGAATAAAAGGGGAGGAAGTTAAGAATGAGGGACATGAGAGAGAGGAAGAGGAGGAGGAGGAGGCGCTCCCCTATTATAACTACTATCACCAAATTTCACCAAATTTACATTACAAGTAGAATTTAAGGTGCTGATTACGAATCTAAAGACAATTTTTTGGCCTCTTTTCGTTTTCGAATTATCGATCATCAAAGTTCACAATATGGCATTCACATTTTTTCATCTGCTTTTGAACTTCATTTAGTAATATATGGTTTATTGAAGCCATATTAGTAAAAAAACAATGACAGGGTGATTTATTATTAATAAAGATATAGATAAAACTAAATTTTGAGAAATGAACCTACCTTTAATATTAGAGATAGTATTTTGTGTTCTAATAATTGTGTAATTATTTTTGGTAAATGTTCACTTTCCACTATCATCACCGAATTTCACCAAATTTACATTACAAGTAGAATTTAAGGTGCTGATTACGAATCTGAAGACAATTTTTTGGCCTCTTTTTGTTTTCGAATTATCCATCATCAAAGTTCACAATATTGCATTCACATTTTTTCATCTGCTTTTGAACTTCATTTAGTAATAATAAAGGTCTTTATTGTTTGTTCTGTACTTAGTGCAATAATGCAACACAATGATAATAGAATATTAATAACAGTAAACGAATATTAATACATACTAACACTAAAATATCAATATTAATAGCACAAGTACAAAGTAAAACAAAAAAACGGGAATTTCACTGTTACAATGCTCTACCACTTAAGCCTAATGCTCTACCATTTAAAACTTAGTAATTTTTGTCGTAAATCAAATAGCTGCACTATTAAATTATCGCAGTAGTGCACATTTCCCAATTTATAATTAATAAAATCACTTCAATAAAATTTTAGATGTAAATTGCTATATTTATTAAGGAATGATTCTTATTTTTATATTTGATGTTGGTAACCGTTGAACCAGAAGGTTCAAAATTCAAAATGAAAATTTGTCGAATTTTAACAATGTAACAGATTTTTGTACAGTTTATTACGGATATTTTGTTACGTGGGTGAATCGGTGCTAACCCGGTACGAATATGCTTAGCGCCTCCTTGTACCGATCCGCCTATGTAACAGAATATCTATAGTAAACTGTATCAAAAATTAATACTTTTATAAAATTCATCAAGTGTAAATAAATGGTGAGTTTAAGCAAGTAACGGACACATTTTATTGAAATGATTTGTGAGTGAAATAACGGTATAATTAAAAAAAAAAATACTATATCTATATTTTAGTTGTGTATTTAACCGATTTACTAAAAAAATTACTAAATAAAATCCAAAAGAAGCTGTAAAAGTGAGAGTACTAGATAGTGAACTTTGAGGATAGATAATTCAGAAACGAAACGAGGTAAAAAAAATTGACTTCAGATTTGTAATCATTCACCTGTACACCAAATTTTCTAAAAACTGACGATGATATGCGAGAATAAACATTTCCTTATTTTTTCGAGAGAAAGGCATTTTTTAGATATTTTCTTTAGATAGATCTATATTTTAGATATATAGAATTAATTAGATATTCCTTGAATCAAGAATTTTATTTTTTACATCAGTTCAGAAATTTATAACATTTAAATATGCCGGCTCTATGTACACCTTCTTCAAGGAATTTTGATAATTCTGCTACAAAACGTTATGCCTAACTTTAGTAAAACACTGCTAACATTAATGAAATATATAATTTTCTAGAATTCTGGTGGTGTATCTTCAGAAGTTGAGATTACAATAGCAATTAACGCAGAAGCAGGTCTCGAAACACCGACATTTACAAAATCATATTATTCGTTTGACTATTCCCCACAAAACAACTCTTTGATACAAAAGGACGAAAATATTTTAATCAATTCAGAGAAATTCAGTAGTGCACAATATAATCTTGACGGAGGTACGAATTTAGTTACTTTACTGCAATGTGAAATTTGTGCAAGGAGACTATATATTTAATATGTTTCTTTTTTGTAGATTTAGCAAGCTATTTTATTATCACATTTAATGATAGTGTTAAAACGTTTGACATTGCGTTAAACTCTGACAATACGTTACCATGGAATGAGTACAGCCAAATCATACTAACACTAAGTTATACATCGGACGCTAGTGTTAACACAATCTTATTGGTGAACATTTTGAATCAGGATGTAGTTCCAAAGTTCTCCAATGATTATTATATTGGCACTTATGATATAGATACTACCGACATTATCTGGTCAGAACCGATTTATGTTACAGATGCTGCTGATGTTAAACTCTCTGAAGGTAGGCAGTGTTTTGATAAATTACGAATACTACTTAGTGAAGTAAATAGTTATGGAAAATGCAGAACGTTCTACCAAAACTATGTTACCAAACTTTTAAACAAAATTTTAAAGAAATTATATTAAAACTAAGTTGGCATCAAACTAATTTTAAATTACTTAAATACAAAAAGATAGTTCCTTCTTCAATGGCCTGTTATCCAATAACATGAATATGATGGCTATTTACTGTTTTCACTGGTTTGATGCCGGCTTCATAAAGTCAAATTTTGAACATGTTGCGGGCAGAGATCATAGTGTCTTTTTAGCATAGTAGTGAGTGAATTTTTAATGTACACCTATCACAAATGTTGATACTTTTATACGTGCTAATACCTACCAAAATAGAAAGAAATATCAGAAGGCGTTTTGGAAATGGTGGTGGAAATGGTATATATATATATATATATATATATATATATATATATATATATATATATATATATATATATATATATATATATATATATATATATATATATATATATATATATATATATATATATATATATATATATATATATATATATATATATATATATATATATATATATATATATATATATATATATATATATATATATATATATAGATATATATACAGTGTGTATCAGCCAAATGGAATAAAATCGATAATAAATAAATGGGGGCGTGTTCGAAAAAACGCTTGGACCCTTCGATAGGTATTTTTAGTTGCTCATTTTCTCCAATAAAAACTTTTTATACAGGGTGTGTCCTGTAACAGTGGTCAATGCCAAGTTTCTTATTTCAAATGCAACACCCCGGATATTATTTAATTTTTGGATTCTTTAGGAGATTCTAAACATATTTTTATATTCAATGTCCTATACCTATCTTCAACTATTTCGGCAATATTAAGTGTTTTCAAATTTATTGCAAAAATTAAGAATAAAAAAATAAAATTATTTATTTCTTCATAATGTATAAACAAAAGTAAAAAGTTAATTTAGGAACTGTTGAATATGCTCGCCGCGAACGTCTTGGCAAATTCCTAATCTTAAATAGAAATTTCTTCTAATGTTATTTAGCATCTCAGGCGTGACCGATCTAATCGCAAGCGTTATTCGTCTTCTTAAGTCAGCTAAGTCGAAGGGTTTAGTTTTGTATACAACATTTTTAATATGTCCCCATAAGAAAAAGTCTAATGGCGTCAGATCAGGGGATCGCGCTGGCCATTCTATCGATCCTCGTCTTCCTATCCACCGATTTGGAAATATTCCGTTGAGGTACTGCCGGACAATAATTTGGTAATGGGGCGGTGCTCCATCTTGCTGAAACCATATCATATTCGCTGGAACTTGTGGGTTTGCTGGATCCGGATACAAATTTGTCAAAGTTGGCACGACATTATTTTGGAGCAGTGCTAAATAATTATCGCCATTCAAATTGCCGTCAATGAAAAAGGGGCCTATGATATGATCCCTAACAATTCCTGCCCAAACATTAACCTTTTCAGGATATTGAGTATGTTCTTCTCTGATCCAGTGAGGATTTTCCCTAGACCAATAGCGGCAATTTTGACGATTTACATGACCGTGAAGTGTAAAGGTGCACTCATCCGAAAACAAAACATGTTCTAATTGAATAACATTGTTATCTAACATAGCCATCATTTGTTCACAAAAATAAGTTCTCCTATCATAATCGTCTTCCATGAGCTCCTGAGTTGGTATCACTTTATAGGGATGCATTTTATTTTCTTTTAATGTTCGAATAATCGACGAATGGCTAATATCGAACATTGCGGCGGCTTGTCGACTAGAAATATGTGGGTTTTCCTCAAACTCAAGCATAATATCCAATTTAGTATCATCATTTATTGAATTGGCAGCTGCTTTTTTTATCTGCCTCACATGTCCAAGCTCGCGAAACTGCTTTTCTATTTTACTAATTGTCTCTTGGGATATATGCGGCAAATTTGGAAATTTTTCATGAAATAAGCGAGCAACTTCCACTTGTGTTCGTGTGTTATCTCCATAACCAATCATTTGTAGAATTGTTATTTTATGCATTTCTGTTAAATGAACCATTTTTCTGATATTAGGTATTATGCAGTTAACGAAATTCAAAAGACTATGACACTGACACTGACAACTACTGTCTTGCAAAGAGAAAGGCCAGGCATTTTACACAAAAGTAAACAAAACTTAAAAGTAAACTCTTTTTGTTCCATATCAATAAAAAGGAACGCTAAAATGGTTTTTGCTTACATTCTTAATATGAAGACCTAAATGGTAAATAAGTATTGAGTGTGTTGTAGCGAATTTTTGTAATCAAATAAATAGTTCAGTAACCAGAGCCACTTTCATGAATAATAATAAATTCGAAATAAATAAAATAAAAATAAATTTGAAAACACTTAATATTGCCGAAATAGTTGAAGATAGGTATAGGACATTGAACATAAAATATGTTTAGAATCTCCTAAAGAATCCAAAAATTAAATAATATCCGGGGTGTTGCATTTGAAATAAGAAAGTTGGCATTGACCACTGTTACAGGACACACCCTGTATAAAAAGTTTTTATTGGAGAAAATGAGCAACTAAAAATACCAATCGACGGGTCCAAGCGTTTTTCCGAACACGCCCCCATTTATTTATTATCGAATTTATTCCATTTGGCTGATACACACTGTATATATATATATATATATATATATATATATATATATATATATATATATATATATATATATATATATATATATATATATATATATATATATATATATATATATATATATATATATATATATAAGGTTATATATAAGGTTGAGTACGGTAATGGTGCGCAGCGGGTAATGGCACGCATCAAAGTATTTTGAATTCGGCGCCTAATACAGCCAGTTTAACTACTCGTGTAGTCTACCGGTCGAACGTCTGTCGCCATATCGATCGCGTGGTCAGTTAGTAATATGTGGTCGTAATATGCAAATGTTGATTTATTTCGTATGTGTTGTTAATTTTGGCCGATAGAAAATAAGAACGTGAGTGTACAATTTGCATGCTATCTTTTTATACGGGTTATTTTCTAGATGCTTAACATTTTAGACGTACATTAGCATATTTTTGTGAATGTTTAATCGGTATTTCTTTTTCTGTGGCGAAAAATACGACTACAGTCGCGTGGGGGTAATGATGCGCATAGGTGCGCCGATTCCCCCGCATAGAAATAAATGGTACTGCAGTGCTGTATTTTCTTTTTTTATAGATGCCGCGAAATTTTAATCAAAAGAGAGAAATATTATCATACACAGATGAAGACTTGAAAAAAGACATAATCTCAATTAAAGATGATAGTAACAAAATTAGGGAAGCAGGAAGACAATTTAAAATTCCCGAGTCAACCCTTAGGAAATACTTAATGCTATTAGAAGATGCACGTCAGTCACTTTGTTTAGGTCGTCAACCCATATTTACGAAAGAAATAGAGGATGAATTAAAAGAACATGTTTTAATACTGGCAAAACTATTATTTGGCTTGACACCCAAGGGCTTAAGAAGACTAGCATTTCAGTATGCAGAAGAGAAAAATATTAAAAATACTTTCAATCGTGAAAAAGGGATAGCGGGGAAAGAGTACCTGAGGTTACCCTTAGACAGCCAGAAGGAACCAGTTTAAATAGAATTGTTTCATTCAACAGAGATTCTGTACATGCTTTTTATTCAAATCTTTGAAATCTGATGGAAGGATTTAAGTTTAAGGCGAATAGAATATACGATATGGACGAGACTGGAATCACAACAGTCCAGGCCAAATGTACTAAAGTATACAGACCAAAAGGTGTAAAGAAAGTAGAAGCCGCTATCTCAGGAGAAAGGGGGATGATTCTCCCAGCGGTTTACTGCGTAAGCGCGGCTGGGAACTATATCCCCCCCCATGCTAATATATCCCTGACAGAGAATGCCAGACACTCTAACAAAAATGGACCAACGAGGCATCCTTTAAGTGTTCAAAAAATGGTTGGATTAATTCGGAGCTGTTTGTTGAATGACTACTCCATTTTGAGAAACATACGAAACCTTCGGACTCCGATCTTGGTCTCTTAGTGCTAGATAACCATTCCAGCCATATCTCGATTTCAGCTTACAATTTCTGTCGAGAAAAGAATATTCACATGGTACCACTTCCCCCACATACTTCAGACCATCTACAGCCGTTGGACCTTCCGTTTTTTAGTCCTTTAAAAAACGCTCTTTATAGGGAGTACGATTTGTACCTGTCAACAACTGGACATACTAAGATAACAGAATACGATGTCACCGAACTCCTGAATAAAGCTTTCATGAAACTAGCTACAATGGAAAAAGCTGTTTCCGGTTTTCGAACTTCAGGAATATTTCCATTCAACCCAAACAGGTTTGAAGAAGACGATTTTGCCCCCGATAATCAAGTTCTGAATCACACAACTGAAGCTATTCCTGAAATAGCGGACCCAATTTCAGCCATGACAAAAGTTCCTTTACCCAATATTCATCCAAATTTAACAGTTGACAATCAAAAACCTCAACCAAGTACCTCAGAACAAAACTCGTTCTTTGCTATGGCTCCTTTACCAAAGCAAGCAGTCAAAACAGCAGCTAAAAGAAAATGTCGAGAGAAACAGCGATTACAGATGACAGATTACGTGAAAAACAAACTGGAAGAAGCATAACAAAAAAAAACAATAAAAAAAGAAAGTATGAAGAAAAAGGAAAAAGAAAGAAAGCAGAAAGCTCTAAAGAAAGGAACTAATCGTAAATGTTTTGATGAGCCTCTAGACAAAAAACATAAAGGTAAACAAAAAAGGAAGATGCCAGAGCCTGAATCTTCCGATTCTTCAGAGGAAGATTTATCGGACATATGCGACGATGACGAATTGGATGATACAGAATTAAGTGTTATACCACCGCCATTACAAGTCCCTGGCAAATCTAACCAGACTTGTTCTGTCTGTAGAGACACTGGAAAAAACATCGAGTTATGGTACCGATGCGTATTTTGTGCTACATGGGATCATGCTCAGACCGCAGCTACAGATTCTGCAACAAACTACAAATGTGAGAGCTGTTCAAAATCATAATAAAGCCTGAGTTTAAACCACATTTTTTTCTTTTATTTCTGTATCTATTTTAATGCGCACTATTTTAGTACCTATGCGCATCATTACCCGCTCGGGTGGGAAATCGTGCGCAAGTGCACTTTTATGATTTTAATTTTTTTCTCAAAACATGATGAATGAAGATATTACTTATTGATAGTCTAGTAATTAGGGCTTGTATTGCCAATTTTAAGTTTTCCAAAATATTAAAAATGTGGCCACCAGATCAAGTGCGCACCATTCCCCACTTTTATATATATATATATATATATATATATATATATATATATATATATATATATATATATATATATATATATATATATATATATATATATATATATATATATATATATATATATATATATATATATATATATATATATATATATATATATATATATATATATATATATATATATATATATATATATATATATATATATATATATATATATATATATATATATATATATATATATATATATATATATATATATATATATATATATATATATATATATATATATATATATATATATATATATATATATATATATAAAGGCGCGCTATTTTGTTTTAACCACTGTTTTGTTAAAAACGCATTTCTAGAACAGTGCTTTTTTAGAGCGCGTTTTTTTACAAGCATATTTATTACACACCATATTTATTTAATGAGAGCTCATTTGCACAGCCCTGTAATAGCATATAATATATTTGACGAGTTCAGGATTTACCTTTACCAAAGCCTAAAATATTGAGGAAAAAAAAATCTTGCCCCTTCTCAAAAACACTTCTTTGCAATTATTCTTAAGGTAGTGCTTTAAAAGTGTGTGAAAAATTTTTTTTACCAAGATTAATTTAAATATTTAATAATTAAATTTAAGTTTGGAAATATTATATTCTAAGAAAGAAATAGTTTCAATCAAAGCCTAGAAATCAAGGACTGATGGGTCAGTCCACGGAAAAAATAGCTCTTTATTTCGCTTTTTATACAACTACATGATTTTCCAATATGGATTTATGTGACATGTTGTTAATAAATCCGAAGTTTAATAAGTAATTTATCTGAGGAAAAAATATTATTCAAAGGAATATGGAAGAAATAAAGACAATATCAGATAACATATCCCCTAATAAATTTATGATAAATTATTTTTAAGTTTTTGCAATTTTTATTAAGATGTTATATCAATCCATCCAAATTTTTTTGATGGGTTGATAAAAAGAAACATATTTCATTCGCCCATGCTTTAATTATTGATTACCCATAATTGAATATGTTATGAAAAGAGCATTCAATTTTTAGGTAAATCAGATCTCTTCATCATTGATAGTACAACATTTGAAATTGCTCCGAGTAGCCCTCTTTCAGAATCAGATTTTGATAACTCGAACATAGTTTTTAAAATCATAGCCACGTCCAGCAGCAATAATGATTCAGAGGCGGTAGTAATCATCTCTCTAAAAACGTTAACGTCACTGGAATTTGACAGTGTTTTTTACACTGCTACATACGCTGAGAACAATGGCGTAGGAACCGTTACTTTGGACGATGACAGTGTTATAGGTTTCTCAGGAATTTCTGATTTTACTGGAATCGACATTGAAGTGGAAGATGGTAAGTGTTGGAGTAAAATATTGTAAAAAATTTGTTTGGCGCAAATCAATATAACGCATTATTTCCCTAAATATGGGTTGCGACCTTAAAATCAAGGAGCACCCACTACGTACCAGGACGCCGAGGAAATTGGTCATCACTTTTCGAAGAAATTTATACGTGCAACTATTCTTTCGCGAAATGAACTAAATCCCGAGACGGATAACTAATCTTTATTAGAAGGATAGGCCGTCTATGGAAGGGTGATGGTTTATCACGATCATGTATCGTTAATTTTTAGAATTTCTCTTAAATAAGATCCAAGTTGATTAATATTTGGTATAAAATTAATATCCCTGATCTAGTTAATTGAGGTTTTTAGAACGCCGTTAATATCAGCAAGATAATATGACTCCTTTCAAAATAATTGTTTCAATTTCTTTATTTTCGCTAGTTCTATATATATATATATATATATATATATATATATATATATATATATATATGTATATATAGACATATACACATCTCGCCTCTATGGCGCAGGATGGAAACAATAACCGCTAGAGTCTAACTTGATAACTTGACTTGAAAGTAAGATCATGTTATGTTGCTATTTTTTGACAGTTTCACAGCTGTCAATTCTTAATCGAAAAACATGTATATCCAAAATACTAGATATAGTCGAATGCGGTCTTATCGTGCGGGTCCAAAGGTCACCAACATTATGAATCAACTCAGAAAACACAGTGAATACCAAAATATTGTGTGATTCTTTTATCGAGCTATTTAATCTCGATGGGCTATTTACGAATATACAGGGAGAAAGAAAATAGTTTTTTTTTATTATATTACGCAATATTATTAAGATAGCCACTTAATATTATTTTATATATTAAATGCCGAGGGACTAAATAAGAAAATTCCCTAAATATGTATTTGGTTAAAATTTTTTTGGTTGGCAAAATCAAAAATACACAAAATGGCAAGCGTTTTAATAAAGTCGGAATGCGGTTCGAATCAGTGAAACAATCAGGATATGTTCTGTTTATACAGCCACTTAATGAAAGTGAGATTCTTTTATCCATCACCAAAAATTATGAGCCCCGCTTGACCTAAAAATCTAACCATTTATACACTGTCATTTATTTAAATGCGGGCAACCCCTGTGCAAAGAAAACTTGTTTTTTTTTTTGTACTGTGATAACAAAAAAATTTTATTTTGCAAAAATATTATACACTTTTGTAAAAAACACAAGATAATTAGTTATTACTTACCTCGTGAGATTTTTTCAGATCTTTACGTTTAAGGGTCCCTATATGCCGGAAAACGTGTTTTCTCAACTCCGTCTGTCTGTAGGTATGTCTGTCCGTCAATTTGTCTGTTCGCGACATAGCTAAAAAACTACTTTTCCGATTTCTTCAAATTTCAGTCTAAAATTAAGGGCCATGCATGCGAAAAATACAGGCTATATATATATATATATATATATATATATATATATATATATATATATATATATATATATTGGACTTCTTTCTTGGGTATAGGTTTATTTGCAAATTCAAACAATGGGATTAACTTGACGTTTCGCCTATCATAGTAGGGTTTCTCAACAATTGCTCATTCCTTTATTTTTTTTTGGTATATAAGGCTTTCCTTTCCTATCTACAAATAATTTAAAAAACATTTTGTGGTCTAATTATAATAAGACATTTACAAATTTTCTAAAACTGATTTAAAATTTTATACTATTGACAAATAATTAATACAAAATTAATAAAGTAAGGTTACCTACATACCTCGAAAAATGCATGTTGATAATTTATTTATATTTGAATGATAGGTGGCAAAAGGTGTTCTTAATATATACCGGTTTTAAGAAACGAATTGAATATAATATATATATATATATATATATATATATATATATATATATATATATATATATAAATATATATATATATATATAAATATATATATATATATAAATATATATATATATATATATATATATATATATATATATATATATGGGTATATATAAAATACAATGCAAAATGGATATTCACAATGCAATTTATGATTTATACACGTCAAATACTAATATAATCCTTCGGGAACTTTTTCATAGTATAAACTAAAAAATATCATCATCATTTAAAAAGTCCTCATCTTCTGAGTCGTCCTCAAATGGCGCCATGTTCATTGGTGGTATTTCGACATCTAGAACTCGTTCTCGATTCTACCAATCCCATATTAATTTCTCCTTATGTTCTACAGATTTCCTCCAGTATTCCGGCGTAACATAATTTAATGAATCTTGTCAAACAATTTGCACTTCATCTGATGTAAGACCATCGTTCACGTGTTTTTCGTAATATGATTTGGCCCCAGACCATATTAATTCTATTGCGTTAAACTGGCAATGGTATGGAGGCAGTTGTAAAACCTCATGTCCATTTTCCCGTAATATTTCATCTACAGCATATATTGTTGGCTTTTTAATAGATTTTGCCATTAAAAGTAGTTCTAGTTTCAGCATATTAGGTAAAGGATTTTTTTTGTTTCATTAGCCAGTCATAAATATCACTTTTCTTCCAGGATGAAGTAGGTTGTTTATTTAAGATTCTTGAATGATAAGATGCATTGTCCAGAATCAGTTGTTTTTTTAATCACTTTTCAAACAGTTCGCATTTCATATTATCATGGTAGTCCATACTTTGGATGTTGAAGAAAACAGTAAACTTGCACCTGGGAGAAATCCTGTTGAAAAACCTGCATGCAAAATGATGAACCGTTTCCCCGTCCCACATCCCTTTTTTCTCTTGACACTTTTTACATACTCGTCCTGCCAAGATTTCGAACCACTTCCATTAGAAAATATCCAAGTTTCGTCTAAAAATACCACTTTTCTAAATTTTGAATTAACATTTACCGTGTATTTCTTTAAAAACTGGATACGCTGACTTGCTATATGTGGCAACTGGCATAAAAATCTTTGATTACAGTCCTTTTTATATCGAAAACCCAACATTTTTATTAATTTTGACAACGATTTTAGCCCAATTTCCAATATGCCTCGATATTTTAAAGCTTCTTTTAAAACTTGAAGGGTTATATTAGTTTTTGTTGTATATAAATCGTAAATTGCATTATGAACATCCCTTTTTACATTGTCACTTAAGTCTTCTGTCTTTGGCTTTTTTCGTGTACACTTTTTAATCTTCTTCGGTAGTAAATTACGCTTTTTTTCATGCACAATTTTCTGCACAGTCCTTATACCGATTCTCAGAGCTTTTGCTACTGACTCCTGGATATTGGCCGGTGAATTTTCATTTTCGTAATATTTTATTAGATTTAATACCATTTTTTTCGCTTGTGGATGCAAAAAACCCGAAAATTTTTTTTCTACGACTGCTATGAAAACTTGTAGTATATTTATTTTTTTTAATCACTAAAGACCCTATCTAAAAACGATATCCTAAATGGATATGCAAAAAATATATAATAAAATAATTGTGTTTTACTATTTTTTTAAAATATTATTAGTTTCTGAAGTAAAAAATATTGTCACTTTTAAAGTGCTGTTTTACCCATCTAGAATAACCCTGTATAGTTTAAAAAAATGTATACTCAAAATATAAAACAGATTTGGTGTTTTGCACTTCATAAAAGAAAAATATCTAAAATTTTAATTTTATTTTAAGGACCATTTTTGCATTTCATACGAATATATTCAAGTAAATAGGCAGCAAAATAATTTCCGTTTTTTTGTTTGACTGGCATCATAAGGTAGCTTATCAAAAACTAAGACAGGAAAGTGAAAGTTATTTTGCTCTAGGTTCAACCGTGCATGTGCTATGACGGTTCAAAAAAGCAAAAATTTAACTTTTCAAACATCAATCAATCAAAAACAGTTGAAGATAGATATATAGTACCCTTATTAAAAACACTTGGAATTGACCATAGAATCCAAAAATGTAAAAATATATAGGGTGTTCCGTTTAAAAAACACAACATCCTGGGCGTAAGTCTTTTGTTTCTCATTCAATTGTTTTTTTTTTGTTACGATTTTCGAATTCTCTGAACTAAAATACATCGATTGGCTCTTTTGAATTTCTTGAGAAATACGGGGGAAGTAAAAGAAAATCCGTTTTTCTCCCTCAATGGAAGACCGTGTACAAAATAATAAAATAAATTTCACGTATTTCACGTTTCAATGTTTCTGGAATATATTTTTATTTTTGTTTTCAGGTGGCCCCCTAGGTCTGCCATGTATATTTAAAAAATGTTTTTAGAAGAAATTTTTTTTTGTGTATAATAATCGTATCTTTAATTTTTTTTTTGATTTGGTTAGACTTTTAGAGCTACCTCGTATAATGAAAAAAAATTACATACAAAAAAACGGCCAAAAGTATAAAGTATTTGGCCGCTTTTCGAAATATTATGTGATTTTTAGAAAAGAGGCAAATGCAGGTGTGGCTCGCCAGGGGACGCGGGTAAAGCGGTGCTTCACCTACTTTTTCCAATCAATTTACTTAAAAATAAAAATATTTTTAAAATTTTAAGCATTTTATAATCTACATTTTTATTATAAAAATGTAGTATGTTTCATATAAATTCACATTATTTACTTAATAATACCATTATTATCGATCAAAACTAGTGCGTTATTAACTCAAAAAATAATAATGACTTAAAAACGTAGCGCGCTGAACTCCTTTTCGTCAGAGCGACTCGTTGAGGCATCACAATCAGCAGTAACAAATTCCGCATCAGGTTCCCCACGTACGCCGGCTTTCGCGCTTAGATTTGTTTACGGCAATTGCTATGGCAACGCAATAGTGAATATCCGTAAGCGAAATAGAGATGGGAGTGGCGTAAACTGCTGCTGCAGGTTGCAGGCGCTAGAATTAACGTAAATGAGTGTGTTCGGATCATCGCAGGCGGAAGCAGTTTTGCATCGATCGAATCGAATCGAAATTAGCTTAAAGACATAGCTACATAACTGTTTTTTGAGAACAAAAAATATATTTAAAATCTTATAAATGCATATTATTTCTTCAAAGCATTAAAAAACGATCCTATTTTATTTTTTTTAAGTGACATGCCGCACTCTGATATTGCCTGTTAACGAAATTGTCCGAGATTTTTGGACGAGAAATTCGAAATCGAAAATGCCTCACCTTGAAAAATTAACCATAGCGGTCTGTATTTTTAATAACCGGGGTTTCGAAAAGAGTGCAAGTATTGGACGCCACTGCCGCCCTATTATAAGCCCCACCAAAATCACTTGTTTACTAAAAGAAGAGTCCATTTATCCTCTACCATCGACCTGTATTTTCCCGACGTAACGTTACTAAGTTAAACAATTTTCAAAAATTTACGGTCCAAAAAGAGAAACGCCCGGATAGTAATAGCCGCGTGTGTCATTGTATCAATCCTATAGTAAAATTTCTGTTTAGGTGAATGAAATGGACTCAAAATATCAAATTGCCTTGCTTTTTAGCTTATGGAAGCAATTTTAAAATTGAGTTAGACGCGTTGACGTGGAAAATATCTGTTCTGGAACCCCTCAATGATACGGTACTGAGGACTAATTCAAAACTAGCTATTACTTTATCAGCAACCAACACTGATGCTTCGGGCACAGCAACTGCGGTTCTAATTTTAAATTTGCCAGATTTAGTTGAGATACAGTTTGGAAATACATATTATTCAGGACAATATTTGGTAGGAGACGATGCAGACTCAGTACAATTAGATCAGGAAATTAGCATAACCGGAGCTGATGCAAGTGATCTATTAATCACAGTGGAAGGTGAGTTGTAATATAATTATTTATCGTGTTACTTGGGGTGTAAATTATGTTATTGGACCTCTACTTTAGACAATGTTTTAAAATACCTAATAATTTTCTGCATAGCAAAATATTGTTTTACTCGGTGTCAAACGTTTAACAATTTAATATTTTGCAAACAATTTTATGTTTTGCACTGACTTTACTTGAAACCATTTTTATAAATCTCTTGGTTCTAGTTCAAAATAGATTTGGAATTTTAAGTACATGGTAAAAGAAGATTACAGTAAAATCCTTTTATTCTACATACGTTATCCAGTTCACGTAAAGCATTTAATATTATATTATTATGTTTAAAATATGTACACATACATACATAATACATCATCTACGTATGTAAACACGCGACATCTAAATACCAAAATTATTTCCTATAAGGGGAAACATCATACATTTCAATATAATTAAATATTACGCTACATGATGTCATAGATTAGGTAAACGTCACTGAGAAGCAAAAAAAACAAGCTAAAATAAGGCTAGTTCGTCATACTAAGAAATCAGAATGGGAAAAACGTTTTTCAAAATAAGCGAGATATCCTTTAATGTATATAACTTTATTATATTTAGGTGATTGACGTAGACGGACACTTAAAATAACGCGAATAGTCAAAAGATAGCGGATTAGGAAGGCTGGAGCTCGGGATATGAACATTTAAGAGTTTTTACGAATCAATTTTAGCTACATAATAATGAATTTTCTTTTTCTCGTATTTCAAGGATTTTAAAAGAAATGAAATTCTTAGTTTTTGTGGTACCCTGTATGAATAAGCCTGCAAAAAATCTACTGAGGTCTAACATTTGCACATCTTTAATATGCACAAAAATATTGGGCAGTGCTTAAGTTTCCCGAAAGATGTAATTCCTTTGCAATCAGTCAGATACATAAGTAAAATATCCGTTGTATAATCCGCTGACGCTGAAAACCAGCATTCAACACAGACACATAAATAACGTAAAGGATACCAACGGTCTTGAATTATTTTCGTAGAGAAAAAGGAAGATTAGAGAATCTATTGAAGTCATAAAGCATTCTAGAAATTTACATCTGAGTTGAAACCAATAATTACAGTGAGGCACGAGTCGCTTACTACAGGTCGGGTGTACATATCTAAACTTTGATTACCGGAGTTTATTCAATAATCTTATTTAGTGCAGTTAATATTCCTGAAGACGCCTCGTGCAATCACATACAAAACTTCGGGAAGTAGTTCTATTTGATATGGTGTAAACTAAAGAATTATGAACTTCTTAAATATACTGATAATAACTGATAACTGAATAAAAGAAAATAAAGCTTTTCCGAAAAAAAGACCTTTTATTAAATACTCCATTTTTTGTCACATATCCTGCTTATTGATCTCTTTTAAAGATTTGGGCCAGTTTAATTTAACAGAAATAGGACAGTTACTGAATTGAATTATTTGTTCTAGTGCAGGATTGCAGTGTCTTATAAATGGTCGTGCGAATGAAATATTTTTATGTAACTGGAAGCTGCACTCTTAAATTATTCAGAAGTAGATTTTCTCTTGCTACCCTGATCCGCTCTTTGTTGACTCTTCATGTTATTCTGGGCACCTTCAATAATACAACAGTTACTCTTTGGAAAAATCGTTTTCCACTTCCTAGGTATGAAACCGAATATTTCACTTTTGGAGTAGTTTAGAAAATAAATTATATGATTAACTGGCATTACTTTTGCTTGGCCAATTTTCATGTGAGCTAAGATATTAGTTACTTTCTCTGGTACGCCCTATGTGAGAATATGTTATCTAAAAGACGAAATTAACGCAAATACGTGAAAAAAGGGATTGTTTAATTTCTGCCAGAGCTGTGTGAAAGCCACAGCTTGAATGATAATTGACAAGTTTTAATTTTTTTACGATGATGCTAATTTGATTAGGAGAGGTTAGGCGACGAGGTAAAGTAAAGTATTATGGTGTATCTATCGTGGAAAACTCCTCATTTCAAATAATTTTCTCAACAAATAAATTATATCAATATTTAAACGTAAAACTATATGTTTTTAATAAAAATTGACTGTTGTTATTATACCTTTGTATTTTATTAGAATAAGCTTGTATTTAAAAGAGGCATTCAAAAGTAATACTTAGTATTACCCTGATATTATTGAAATATTATATACACTACTATGCAATTGAAATGTAATTTATTTAAATTACATTTCAATTGCTGTTGACGATAAATGTGTGAGTAGACAACGGTAACGTGCTCCGTCTTTTTTTGCATTTTTCAGTGGCTTTTTTGGCAAATAATTATTTTGTATACGCCCAACCGATTAACGAATATTTTTTTTGCCTGTGCAGTACCAAGTTTGCATTGAGCATATACCCCTATAAGTCGTAGTTTGAAGTTTATTTTATTAATCGCCCGACGGAAAATACCGATAGTAAAGCGACGATAAAATCGTGAACAAAGCAGCATGGGGACTAGGGGAGCAGCAAGGACTAATGACGAAATTGAAAAGCTCATAAACAAGGTATGTGCCAACTTTGTTTCGCAGTTAGATGCCAAGTTCAGCTCCAAGCTAGATGATTTAGATAAGAAACTCTCAGATATCAGAGACGCTGTATCTGATTTAAAAACTTCAGTTGCTAAAAATACCGGTAATATTACACATCTTTTTGAGCAATACGACATACTTGACCAGCGCTCTAAAGAAAATTCTATAAGACTATGTGGTATGGAGGAGAAAGAGGATGAGGACCTCATATCATCAGTGAGTGATCTCTTCTCATCGAAACTCTCAGTACCTTGCACATCAGAGGATATTGACTTTGCTGTTCGTATTGGCAAGGAATCCAAGGATGGTCCTCGCGCTATTCTGGTTAACTTTGTCAATAATTTTAAACGAAATAAAGTATTTTTTGCCAAGAAAAATCTTAAGGGTACTAGCTACGTGCTGCATGAAGACTTAACTTCTGCAAGATATCAACCGAAGCTAAGAAACGCTGTGGTAAAAACAAGGTCTGGAGATTTAATGGTAATGTGTATTATGTGGATGAAACGGGAAATAAAAATGTTTACAAGGAAAACGTTTAATAAAAGAAATTAAATATATGTTAATATTCGTGTATACAGCCTGCGAATTTATCTACATGGTATACCTACTCATTATTGTTTACGCTGTTCAGTGAATCGCTTGTAATTCCAAACATTTTGTTGTTTAGGTATCTGATTTTTTTTTGCTACGTTTAAAATACTAAACATTGGCAAGCATTTATTAATATTAAACATGATTTTATTTTTAATGTTAGCTTGGTTCACTCTCGCTTTTTTACCACGATTATTATTGATATATATGTATACGAGATGAAAATGTTTACTTTACGACTATTTTTTACGTTTTTTTCTATACAGATATAAAACTTGTTAAGATAGTTTATTGTATGATAATATTAATAACGGAATATTTTTGTAGAATATAGAGCGATCATGACGACGCCGACGGCGACGCCCTGGTTTATGTTTTTACAGGATGTTCTTTCTCTTTTTTTTTGAATCTTATTTTACTTATTATCTTTTTAAGGTACCTTATTTTTTCATAACTACTACATGGACCGGGTCGTCGCCTGCATCATTTTGTTGTTTTCGCTTGGGGCGATATTGCAACCTGCATCTAAAGATTGATACTTCTTTTTTGTTTGCCTTTTTTTTTTTAATTAGAGGGCGGAAGTAGTGGAAGTATGCGTGTTCTCATAGTGGTGGGGGGTTTCACCACTACTCCTGACCTTGAGATTAAGCCCCGCCCACCTGTGTGACGTCATTCGACCTTGAGATTAAGCTCCGCCTCCTGACCAATGAGATTAAGCCCCGCCCCATGATCATGATATTAAGTCCCGCCCCATGGCCTTGGATAGTTAAGCTCTGCCCCATGACCATGAGATTAAGCCCCGCCCCACGACCTTGGAGAATTTTACCACGTTTTCATATTTGTCCTTGAAGTGACGTCATATGACCTTGAGCGCACGTGTTTACATCAGCTATATTGTTTGGCCTTGGGGGTGTGTGACGACAGATGGCCTCGAGTGTTAACTATTAAAACCAAATGATGTTTAAATAAACATTTAGAAATATTTATTCAATTTGGTATTATTTACAATTTTTAAATTTGTGTGTTTAAAATTAAATGTACCAAGCAATAGCAGATCAATTTGAGTGTTTAGAATAAACAAACTTTAGAAATATTTATTTAATTTGGTATTATTGTCTTCTTTTAATTTAGGTGTTTGGGTTAATTAACAAATTTTAAAATTATATTCTCCATTTTCATATGGTTTTGGGATGAGTTGAATAATGTTTGGGGAAAACATTTTTGGTAATAATTTCAAAATGAGAAATCAATATAGCTCCAGTTTGATCAGGATTACTCATATATGAAGATAATCAAGATTGCTGATTGTCATGAAGATAATCAAGAATGATGATTGTTGTGAATAAACCGAGTTTATAATTGTAATAAACACATATTTAAATAAAACAAAGTTGAAGTTCGTTGGGTATTTATTTTAATAGTAACCTTAACCAATATACATATTTCGATAAGTTTTAATATTAAAAAATTCTTCTCCCTGGTCGCTTGGTGGTATGTGACGTTATTCGAACTATATCACCCAAACGAAACTTAAATATTTTGGGTACTATTTTTATCCAATTGTATGCATTAATGCGTGTGGTTGATATATTGATTAATGTTATATTCCTTAACAAGATTTTGGAATATGATATTAAAAAATTTTTGGAATATGTTATTAAAAATTTCTGTATGTGATGTCATTCAAACTATATCACCCAAACGATATTTAAACTTTTTGGGTACTATTTTTATCCAATTGTATGCATTAATGCGTGTGGTTGATATAATGATTAATATTATATTCCTTAACAAGATTCTGGAATATGTTATTAAAAAATTCGTTTCCCTCGTCGCTTGGTGGTATGTGATGTCATTCAAACTATATCACCCAAACGAAACTTAAATTTTTTTGGGTACTATTTTTTCCAATTGTATGCATTAATGCGTGTGGTTGATTTAACGTTTATAGGTTTCATACCAATAGTGCTCTGTATTATTATAGGTTTTCGTTATGGCTGGTAAAAAAGTTGTATCCATTTGTAGGAACCTCTAGATGATGTACGTATGACTCGTTCAACTGTCGCAGCTTTTTTTGTGTGGTACGTCGAATAATGATTAATGTTATATTCCTTAACAAGATTCTGGAATATGTTATTAAAAAATTCTTGATATTTGTCCTTGAAGTGACGTCATATGACCTTGAGCGCACATCCAATTTTTTGTTGTTTAACGCACATGGGCTTTATTGTTTGACCTTGAGGATATGTGCGACAACAAATTCTTTTAATATAGTAGGTAACACCTGACCTTGATATTAAGCTCCACCTCATGACCAATGAGATTAAGCCCCACCACACGACCTTGGAGAATTGCACATACCACGGTATTTGGGGCAGAGCTTGCGAGTAATATCAGGCACTAATACTAGCAGATCAATATTTAAATTTGGGTGTCTAGAATAAACAAAATTTAGGAATATTTACTTATTTGGTATTATTTTCGTCTTTTAATTTAATTCAAACTTTTTTGGCCAAAACATGTTGTCGAAACCATTTCTGCAAGTGTTATCGAAATTATAAATAAGTCGAGTGGGATGTATACTTTAACGTATTTGGGGCAGAGCTTGCGAGTAATCTTAGGCACTAATACTAGCAGATCAATATTTAAATTTCGGTGTTTAGAATAAGCAAAATTTAGAGATATTTACTTATTTGGTATTTTTTTCATCTTTTAATTTGGGTGCTTAATAGAATAAACAAAAACAATTATATGTACTATGCAAACATAATTTTGTAAATAAATAATCATTTTATTAATGTATTTGTGTTATTTGTCTATTCTTAAATTTATCAATATAAGTATAGAGTATTTTGAGAATCATTTAGGTCTAATTTTCAACAGTTTTCAGATATAAATTCAAACATTTTTGAATTTTACTTTAGATCTAAGTAAGCATGAGTATAATTAACGTTACAATTGATAAATTTGGTCGTCAAAAAGCTAATAAAAAAATAGTATACAGTCCTCCAGGAATTGGTTTTAAGTTTAATGTTGATCATCAATACGACATTCAAGGAAAATCTTTAACTAACATAGCAAATCCTTCGCAAGGTAGTGATGCTGTAACCAGAGAATATTTCCTTAAAGAAATTCACAAGCTTCGGACATTACTGGCTGAATTATTAAATGAAATTTATGTTAAAATTAGTGAAATAGTTAGTGTTATTAAGTCCGAAATAGAATTTGTATATGTGTACTCGATAATAGAAAAAAGAGAAGTAATATTATCCAACCTTGAGAAAAATGTTGATCGGTTAATTAGAAAAACTCATAGATCTCGGATACATTCAAGGAAAATATCTAACTATGATAATAGAAACTATTTAACTAAGATACTAGAAACAAGTGATATAATATTATCTAACCTTAATGAAAATATTTAAGCAACATCTCAGATCCTACAAGTTTTATTTTATACCTTATAATGCTGCACTTTGGTGAAAAAAAAAATTAGTTTTAGATAAACATGGGTCGTGTTAACAACACAATTGATAAATTTGGAGGTCAAAAGGTTGGTGAAAAAGTGCATGTAATGAGGGGGTCACCAGGAATTGGATTTATACTTACGCCTGATGGTCAATATGACATGCGGGGAAAATCTTTAACCAATGTCGCCCCACCGACTTAGGGTAGTGATGCTGTTACCCGGGATTATGCGCTTGGAGAAATTCACCGATTACGTATACAAATAGAAGATATAATGAATATAGATCTCCTTAATATATAAAGCAGCTTGAAGAAAAAATTGTTAATATCGAAGCAATAAAAATAGATGTACTCGGGAGAATTGAAAAACATGAAATCAGAATGCGCGATTTGGACAAAAAAGTGGTCAAGTTATTTCCGAAATCTAAAATGCAAACATAATGGAATAATGTATGAGAAAAAAATCAATATAGCTCCAGCTTGATGAGGATCACTCATATATGAAGATAATCAAGATTGATGATTGGTATGAAGATAATCAAGAATGATGATTGTTGTGAATAAGCCTAGTTTATAATTGTAATAAACACATATTTAAATAAAACAAAGTTGTAGTTCATTGGGTATTTATTTTAATAGTAACCTTAACCAATATAAATATTTCGATAGGTTTGAAAGTATTACAAAATATAATATTTTAAACAATATCTGTCTCATCAATCCATGAATTAAATTGATTTGAAAATCCTAACCATTTTACAAATAATTGATTAATATTATTTTTTTTGCGGCGGCGAAGTACTTTTTCTACTAAATAAACATTCGGACTACTTGTTTTTTGCAGCTCATCTTCATAAAAACATCCTTTTAAAGGTTGACCTTCTATTGATTCCAAGAGGTATGTTGGTGGATTGGTAATGTTAACTTTTGCGATTTGAAACTGTTCCGTGGACCATGAGGGTGTATATCCTTTATCAAAGACACTTCTGTGTTTGCTTATACGTACTATATCACCCAAATGAAATTTAAACTTTTTGGGTACTATTTTTATCCAATTGTATGCATTAATGCGTGTGGTTGATTTAACGTTTATAGGTTTCATACCAATAGTACGATGCTCTGTGTTATTATAGATTTTCGTAATGACTGGTAAAAGTTGTATCCATTTGTAGGAACCTCTAGCTGAAAACTCCTTATAGAGATAATTTTTGAGTGTACGTATGACTCGTTCAACTATCGCAGCTTTTTTTGTGCTGTACGTCGAATAATGATTAATGTTATATTCTTTAACAAGATTGTGGAATATGTTATTAAAAATTCTTTTCCCCGGTCACTTTGTAGATTTATTGGTGTATATCTTGCTTCTTTAAAAATGTCTTTCATTGCTTTAGTGACTTCAACTCCGGTCTTGTTTCTAATCGCCCTAGTATAGACAAATTTGAAGTAGCAATTTATGCACACCAAGATATAGCGATATCCATCGTTTTCATTTGCATACTGTTGCATTTCCGCCAAATCTGTTTGCCACAAGTCTTCATATCCTTTAATGATGGTGTGTCTTCTGGGAAATTTTTTTCTCGCAGACCTATGAAGTTCATTGACAATTTTTATTTTTTCTGTGCTAGTATTCATAGTTCCAACTCACGTCTCTTGAGATACTGATCAAATTATGTGATTACCTAATAAATTATACCTTCCTCACGAAGTTCTTCTATAATTGACATTATTTCATTATCACGTTTTTTTAATGGTAACCCCAATCAGTTGACGTTTCAGATCAATGTCATTATTCATCATGAAGGTGATGTCGCCAGAGTATCACACAACTATGTAATGCGAATTCACTGATCTTACTCTGTGTATATATAGTTATCGAACCCCTTGCGATATCTTCTCGAATTTAAATCGCTATCCTTATCAATAACGAGGAATCCATACTTGTCATTCCAACATTTAGCACACATCTCTTGAAATTGTGTAAAAGTCACATCTGGCGATACATGATCAGAAAAAATATGTCGTAAATTCATTTCGCCTTGTTTAAATATTATAATTAAATTGGCGTTGTCACGTACTAATTGCTTTGGAACTCGGGAATAGGTTTGTGCTAGGTAGAAACTATCTACATTTTTATGTCGTCCCATACTAAAATATGATCGTATAATATCTTGTTTTTCACACATTACGTCGTCAAATATGAAAATTGAATTTGGTTTGGCATCGGATGGCTCCACGATATTTGTTGTATCGCTAAAAGTATAATAACCAAGACCCTTAATTGGCGTGAAAATTTTCCTGAGATATTCGTATTTGGGTTGATACAGCGACCTTGAATATACGTAGACATTTTCAAAGCGCAATCCTAAAGGGTGTGTAAGCAAGGTAATCATAACATTTGTTTTTCCACAATTAGAAGGTCCTATTAGAAATCCACGAATTGATAATGGCAACAAAGGACCATGCCGACGTCCCACATTTTTCCCTACATGTCCAGATCCAACCTTCTCATCGAGATTATCTATTTCTAGCTTCTGTTTCAGCTTAACAATACGCATTATGGTGAAAAAAAATATATTTTATATCGAACACTCGGCTTTAACTACTCATTCAGATGCAGACCATCAAACGAAGTGGACGCTTTCGATAATCGAGTAAGACTGTGTGTGGCATAGTGAATTCTATAATTAATAAAGTACCGTTTGAGTTACACCTTCCCGGTTATCAATATTGTGGGCCAGGCACCAAACCTACAAAGCGATTAGCGAGAGGTGATTTGGGAATTAACCCATTAGATGCAGCGTGTAAGAAACATGATATAGCATATTCAAAAACCGAAAATAACCTAAGTTCACGCCATCAAGCCGATTACGATCTTGAACAACGTGCTTGGGAGAGAGTAAAATCAAAAGACGCTAGTGCAGGCGAAAAAATATCTGCTTGGTTGGTAACAAATATTATGAAGGCGAAACCACGTTTCGGTATGGGTGTTTCAACGCATTCAGCTAAAATAAAGAGCTCCAAAGGAAAGCGACGACGACGATTTGTGAAAGGGAAATGTACATGTAAAAACAAAAGAGTATTCAAGTTTACTTTTGGATCGACATTGCGACAACCCATTCGAGCTGAATTAGCTAAGGCTGGTGGTAAGAAATTTGCTGAAAAAGACATATTAAACGCATCTAGAATAGCAGTGGCTGCGGCAAGGAAATTATTAAAAGCCCGTGGTGGTAAGCGAAAGATACGCATACCTAGAATTATACCTGTTCCAAAGGTTGGTGGCTTATTACCTTTGATACCAATATTTGCTGGGCTCTCAGCATTAGGATCCTTAGCAGGTGGTGTTGCAGGGGTAGTGCGTGCAGTCAAAACAGCAAAAAATGCCACAACCCAAAAAACGGCTGGTGAGTTACAGCTAAAATTGAAAGGAGGTGGAATGTATTTGAAACCATATAGGACGGGTTTAGGGCTTTTTATGAACCATTCAAAAAACTAGTAAAATGCCTTTCTCGAAGGCCATTATCGAATATTGATCTAGAAAGGTATGCATTACAGCTATAAGTACCATACTTTAGAGGTGTATTTATGCGAGATTCACTTCCTCGACGAGGTCCTCGACGTTATGAATCTAGTATTCTTAATTTGGACAGTATAATGGGATTTGGAACACATTGGGTGGCGTATCGGAAGAATGATTCAGAAGTTACATATTACGACAGCTTTGGTGATTTACCACCGCCAACTGAACTGGTTCGATATCTGCGAATGGGTGGGGAAGCAGCAAAGGAAATTTACTATACATACGAACGACAGCAAAAATTTGGGACAGTCTGGTGCTTAAAGTTTCTCTCTCAATCGTAAAAATCAATATGTCTCCTACCCCCCAAATGGATCGGGATACTTATAAAAAGATGGCGTCTTCGTTAAAAGCCTATTATCGTTCCCGTAGTTTATTAAAAATGACTTCTGAAGAGTTAGAAAACATGCCCAAGGAGGTAATGATTGCTTGTTCCCCAAATGAAATCACACTTGTTTGGGATAAATTGCCAGAACACATGAAATGTGACATAGACATATTAAAGTATCAGTATTGCACGGAGCATCATAATAACCAGAATTTGAATGGAGACGAAGGTGATGGACCAGCACCTAGGAGATTGTTTTGCTGTTACTGTAAAATAAGTGATGTAAAAATAACAGAAAAAAATTGGTTTAAAATTTCAAAACCATGTAAACGGTGTACAACCTATAGCAATATAAACTGCTGTCGACAACAATATAAGCTAAAAACAGTAGATTTTTTTATCAGTCATGTCGTACACATTCACTTTAACAGGACGCTCGAGCGTGTTAAGTACAGATTTTTACCCACCATTAGAACTCAGTACAGTCAATAAATATGGGCTTGCACTTGTTGGATTTTACACATATAATTCTATTTTTAATATTGATGAAAGCAATAATTCATTTGCATATAAGAAAAAAAATGATAAAACTTCACCATCTATAAAGTTAACAATTCCCCCAGGAGTATATGAAGTGCATGAGATTGAAAAAGCAATAAAAACTGCTTTACTAGTGTCCATGAGAGATAATGATGATAAAATATTTTCATTAACACCCAATAATAACACATTGAAATGTCAAATAAAAACAAAATACATTATGGATTTTACAGGAGAAAACTGCATTGGCCGGATGTTGGGATTTGATCGTATATTGTTAACAATGGACAACAAAAAACATGAATCAACCTCTCAAGTAGACATTATGAAAGTACGCATAATACGTGTTGATTGTAATATTATCTCAGGAGCATACCTGAGCTCACAAGAATGTCATATTTTATTTGAATTTGATATTGATGTTGAACCTGGTTATAAGATAACGAAAGAACCCACAAACCTTATTTATTTGCCGTTGAAGTCTGAAGGACGTCAGTTCATTGACAACATTACTCTACGCATCTTGGACGACAACGGCGATCTTATCGATTTCAATGACGAGAAGATTATTATTAAACTAGAGCTAAAGAAACTAGTCTTATGATGGGTTTTTGTTACAACCGCCGACCGTACATGTTTTCTTCGATATGTCAAACAATAACGAAACCTAATAAAAAGAAATATATCGCTAAAACAGAGTTCATTCACGATCATGACGTCAGACCAAAAGGATATCAACGTCTCTCTGCCAAAGATCGTAGATTTCTTCAATCCATTGGCTTGAAAATACGAAGCCAGCGAACATGATGACAACTAGTGAAAAAAATTGAGGTTTTTACTGAACCTATTTTCAATAATTCTATCATAAGCCTGCAAGAACATACATATAAATCCTATGGATCACCTAAATTCCAAAAATCCGATGAAATTCGTATTCCAGTTCACTTTCAAGACATAATTTTGGATATATCGGAAAGCTACATCTATGTCGAAGGAACATTTAAACCAAAAGACGCTACCAAAAAGTGTTTTTTATCTAATAATTCATTAGCTTTCCTATTTGAGGAAATTCGATATGAGATAGGCGGTGAGAAAGTTGCAGAAAACCTGGTGTAACTACAGCTCTTAAAACAATGGTTTCCTTTGGTAGTACACAGCTGAAATCGCTTCTTACATGCGGATGGGGTCTAAATGAAGAAAACCAACACATTGTGGCTACCGCTAGTAATGTATTTTCTGGTAAAGTACCCCTAAAATATCTGATGGGTTTTGCCGAGGATTATACGAAGGGGATTTTTAACATTAAACAGGAATTGATTATAATAATTGCCCGCACTTTTAACAACTGTTATATTGGAGAAGTTGAAGCCGATATTATGAATATGAATGATGGAATTTGGATTTTTCAAAGAAATTGTATGCAGCGGCCTATTATAACTATGAAAACTTCCAAAGCAGTTATTATGGTCGAGAATTTAACAACCCAATGATGGATTTTGGGGAATACTTGAAAAATCCGCTGTTTGTTATTGACTGCTGGCATCAGGTGGAAGCTGTAAAATCGTCAACTGTGGATGTCAAGATTGAATTTGAAACACATAGCAGTCGGTTTCCTAAAGATACTAAAGTTTTCGCATTAATAATTCACGATTCTATTTTTAGTTATAATATGTTAAATGGTTCTGCATCAAATAAGCTTGTTAAGTCGTTTAGTTATTTATAATTATACTTTATATTTAGCCTATATGTTAAAGTATATCTTAGTATATCCATATATTGTTATATAGTTTAGTGTTTTTGATATAAAACTTAATATATGCGTAATAGATAGTTTAGCAACTAATGTCAACAATTAAATAATAAAACATATTGAACCAGTTATTTTGAATTTTATTTTAAGTCTAAGTTCTAGAAGGAGAAATTAATATAAAAATTTGGTTTCCACTCGTCCTGTGACGTCATAGGACTTTTCCACTCGTCCTTAACTTAAGATCCGACTCTGAGAGCGTTGCTATATTCCCCGACCTTGGGGGTATGTGACGTCATAGGACCTTGGGTGCGCGACGGAATACATAATAAGATACAAAGAGTATATATATATATATATATATATATATATATATATATATATATATATATATATATATATATATATATATATATATATATATATATATATATATATATATATATATATATATATATATATATATATATATATATATTTGCCATTATCAATTCGTGGATTGCTAATAGGACCTTCTAATTGTGGAAAAACAAATGTTATGGTTACCTTGCTTACACACCCTTTAGGATTGCGCTTTGAAAATGTCTACGTATATTCAAGGTCGCTGTATCAACCCAAATACGAATATCTCAGGAAAATTTTCACGCCAATTAAGGGTCTTGGTTATTATACTTTTAGCGATACAACAAATATCGTGGAGCCATCCGACGCCAAACCAAATTCAATTTTTATATTTGACGACGTAATGTGTGAAAAACAAGATATTATACGATCATATTTTAGTATGGGACGACATAAAAATGTAGATAGTTTCTACCTAGCACAAACCTATTCCCGAGTTCCAAAGCAATTAGTACGTGACAACGCCAATTTAATTATAATGTTTAAACAAGACGAAATGAATTTACGACATATTTTTCTTGATCATGTATCGCCAGATGTGACTTTTACACAATTTCAAGACATGTGTGCTAAATGTTGGAATGACAAGTATGGATTCCTCGTTATTGATAAGGATAGCGATTTAAATTCGGGAAGATATCGCAAGGGGTTCGATAACTATATATACACAGAGTAAGATCAGTGAATTCGCATTACATAGTTGTGTGATACTCTGGCAACATCACCTTCATGATGAATAATGACATTAATCTGAAACGTCAATTGATTGGGGTTACAGATGCCGTTCGAAAAAAGTTTAAACAAATTAGAGCTGCTAATGTACAAGATAAATTTGAATTGGACAAATTTTATGAGCCGATTGCTAAGCCTTTGACTTCTATATCCAATGCAGTAACACAAAAGTCTCGTAAACATATACAATCACAACCCAAAAGTTTAAGCACATACATAGAGGAGCCATTAAATAAATCAAGCATGTTCATGTCAGAGGAGTTTTCCGTAGAAACATCAACACCGATCACAGAAAGGCCCAAGTACACGGCTGAAACATCGATAGATACCCCGAAAAACGAGACGTTAGATGGAATTTATGCAACACCTTCTCCATCAAACAAATCTACAATGTCAGCTGTCACATTAAAAGATCGCTCATCTCCAGATATTATCATTCATACATATATGGACGGTTTAAAGACAAAACCATCACAATTCGATGCAGTTTATGGAGTACATCATAATTCAAAAGCAAAAAACAAAACGTTTATGGGTAATTTGGAAATACGTTTTCCTCCTGGTAAAGTGACACTATGGCGCGAATCTAAAAATATTGCAACCTTTGAAGGAAATGCGGAACTTTACGATTTGATATTCTTAAAAAATCCACGGGTATTAGAGCATATCGAAAAGATGACTCCCGAAGTGGCAGAAGACTATAAAAAAATGTTATGGTTAATAAATGCAGCATACAAGGGCTATGACGAGAAGCGGGGACTACAGGAAACCAGGCGGAAAAAATATTTAGAGATTATTAAACCATTAATGACAGGGAATCGATTGGGAAGTGGGATCGCAGGTAAAAAAACATATGCTCAACTAGTGTTACCATTAAAAAAACGTGTTTTATCGGAAACTCCTAGCTACGTATATTGGAATAAACCGAAGGAGCTGGTAGAACGGTTACGATTGCTATGGAGTTCAAAGATGGCTGGTCATACCGGACACGATAATGAAATAATGTCAATTATAGAAGAACTTCGTGAGGAAGGTATAATTTATTAAGTAATCACATAATTTGATCAGTATCTCAAGAGACGTGAGTTGGAACTATGAATACTAGCACAGAAAAAATAAAAATTGTCAATGAACTTCATAGGTCTGCGAGAAAAAATTTTCCCAGAAGACACACCATCATTAAAGGATATGAAGACTTGTGGCAAACAGTATGCAAATGAAAATGATGGATATCGCTATATCTTGGTGTGCATAAATTGCTACTCCAAATTTGTCTATACTAGGGCGATTAGAAACAAGACCGGGGTTGAAGTCATTAAAGCAATAAAAGACATTTTTAAAGAAGCAAGATATACACCAGTAAATCTACAAAGTGACCGGGGAAAAGAATTTTTTAATAACATATTCCAAAATCTTGTTAAGGAATATAACATTAATCATTATTCGACGTACAGCACAAAAAAAGCTGCGATAGTTGAACGAGTCATACGTACTCTCAAAAATTATCAGTTTTCAGCTAGAGGATTTTACAAATGGATACAACTTTTACCAGTCATTACGAAAATCTATAATAACACAGAGCATCGTACTATTGGTATGAAACCTATAAACGTTAAATCAACCACACGCATTAATGCATACAATTGGATAAAAACAGTACCCAAAAACTTTAAATTTCGTTTGGGTGATATAGTTCGTATAAGCAAACATTAAAGTGTCTTTGATAAAGGATATACACCCTCATGGTCCACGGAACAGTTTCAAATCGCAAAAGTTAACATTACCAATCCACCAACATACCTCTTGGAATCAATAGAAGGTCAACCTATAAAAGGATGTTTTTATGAAGCTGAGCTGCAAAAAACAAGTAGTCCGAATGTTTATTTAGTAGAAAAAGTACTTAGCGGAGCTTAATCTCAAGGTCAGGAGTAGTGGTGACACCCCCCACCACTTTCAGAACACGCATACTTCCACTACTGGCGGAGCCTCTACTGAAGTTAAATAGAATGAATAATACACTTAAGTCGATTTCTTTTTGTCACTTCAATATACGGTCTTTAAGATCATCCTTTCCTCTGTTTACTGATTTTGTTGCTGACTGTGACCTTGATGTGAAAGGGCTATCGGAGACATGGCTACATTCGGGTGTGGACAGCGGCGATGTGTATTTATCGGGATACAATCTTTTTAGAAATGATCGTGACGAAAGGGGTGGCGGTGTTGCCATATAAGTCAAAAATTCGCTAAACCTTAGTATTGTCGACATCCCCGAGGAAGCTAGCGGCTTAGAACAGATATGGGTTGAGGGTAGGCTGGGTGGCAGAAGAGTGTGCTTCGGCTCTTTGTATAGACCTCCTACAGTCAATATAAATCTTGCCTTAAACGATTTGGAGCATATATTTACTTAGTATAAATCTTTACGAAATTATGTTACAATGGCTGTGCGTAATGAGAAAAAAGCCTATTTAAATTTTAAGTTTCGAACTGATCCCAAAGCTTTTTGGCAAACCATTAAATACCTAAATATCAACTCAAAACCAAAGGATTGTTTTAGTAACATTGCCAGCCCTAATAGCTTCAACAATTATTTCATTAATAGTGTTCCCACGGTCACACATCCTGATAATAACTTCTTCCAAAATCTGTATGGAAATAGACCACCCAATTTGGATAATAATTTTGGCTTCTCTCAAGTTGACGAAACAAAAATAGAAATGCTGATCTCTCAGATCATAACAAATGCTACGGGTGCTGATGGCTTCAACAAAAAACTGATTTCGCTGGTTTGTCCTTTTCTCTTGCCACATCTCACCTACTTATTTAATAGATGTATAACCTCCGGCAAATTTCCTACCTATTGGAAAAATGCTAATGTTGTACCAATACCAAAGAATAGTAATCAATGTTCATTAGCCGATTTTCGCCCCATTAGTTTGCTGTGCTCCTTGTCCAAGGTCCTGGAAAAAATAATTAATGAGCAGCTAAGCACCTACTTCAACGAGCATCTTCCAGCTACCCAGTCGGGATTTCGTACCAATCACAGCACTGCCACCGCACTATTGACCGTTACAGATGATCTGCTAAGGGCCCAAGACAATCGTAAAAATTCTTGCTTGATTTTATTGGACTACAGCAGGGCATTTGACACCCTGTGTCATAAAACTCTCTTGAATAAATTATCCTTTTATGGTGTCGGCGATATGGCTCTACAGTTCATGCGTAGCTACCTGGAGGGTAGAACGCAAAGGGTGGTCTCGGGTGATGTGGCATCTGATTTCATTACTACTAGCAGAGGAGTGCCTCAGGGTAGTGTACTGGGCCCCCTTCTGTTCTCAGCATATACTGCGGATTTCTGTAGTCACCTCAAATTTTGTTCATTCCATCAATATGCAGATGATATGCAACTTTATGCTCACTTTCAATATAACAACCGTCTTGAGGCCTCTTCCAATATAAATAGCGATCTTTGCATCATATCACAGTTATCTGCGGCACATAGCTCGAAGCTGAATGAAAGTAAAACAAAAGTAGTAATTTTTGGTAAGGATAGATATAAAATCTCGCAAGATGGAAACTTCTCATAAAAATTTAATAATCAAAAATTAACCTATTCATACTGCTGTAAGAATCTAGGAATTCACATAGATGGCAACCTCAAATATGACACCCATGTCTCGGAACTACTTATGAAAGCCTATTATAAATTAAAAACTCTCTACATATACAAAGATATTTTTTCTACTCGGGTAAGATTGAGGCTGTGCGATTCACTAATACTATCCGCCGTAGGTTATGCAGATGTTGTATATTGGTCATCACTGACAGTTAGTGACCGGAATAGCCTACAGAAGTTGCAAAATTCTTGTATTCGTTTTTGTTATGGACTTCGGAAGTTCGATCATGTTACAAACTCTTTTCGTGATTCTGAGTGGCTATATCTTGCAGAAAGATTTCAGCTTCACATGGCATCTCTAATTTTCAGGGTTAGACAAGCTGCAACCCCTTTATATTTATTTGAAAAATTACGCAAAGGCTCCAACGTTCACAGCCGTGTCACCAGATATAATGACTTATACCAAATCCCAAAACACATTACCGCTTCCTTTCAACATTCTTACTCATACTTAACCGCTAAAATTTTTAACTCTTTGCTTAGTCACATCAAGTCTTGTCACACATTGGTAACTTTTAAAAAATACCTTAAATTTCATTTATTTTCAAAAAGAATTTAAAGATGAAAATCTTATATTCTAATGTAATAATTATTATTATATGTAATAATATTTTGTATTTTTTTTTAGTGTTCGTAATAGTTAGTATGTAAATATTTTCTTTGCAATATTAGTGTTAATAGATAAATTTAAAGGTGGTTAGATGAGCAGCTCTGCTGGATCTCGCCACCCCTCTAGAATATACTTTTTTCTTTGTAACTTACGATGTCTAATAAAAAAAATTCAGCCTAAATTTAAATGTCTATAACTTGTAAATAAAGCGGTTTGTGTACAAACGGTTTTCTACATTTTAGTAGTCTTTTCAGGGTTGCTTTGGTTTGATATATACGAGGGGTAAAACAAAAGTATTTCTGACACGGACTTTGTCAAGAGCGATAATTTGCATATCTTAAATTATTTTAATTGTATATGTATCTTTTTAATAAATGGGTTTTAGGAAAAAAATAATTTCTTAAAACTTTGATATCTAATTAAATATTTAATTCATTTTTTTTGTCTTAGAAAATGCTTTTTTCTAACAGTTTTCCTTCTAAATTAAAAACTCTTAATAAAAATAATATTTTTTAAATGGTTTTGGCTTTTCCAAGGACGTTTTCAAAAAAAAGTAGATACAAGTTTGCCTTTCCGAATGTGAATTTTACTTCAGGGGCGTACTAATTAATTTTTTCAGACCGTATTATATTTTTATAATCTCCTTAAATTCTGTAGAGTATTTTTACTTTTCCTTATTTTTTTGAATAAAATGATTTCAAACTTCGGGACAGTTTTTTAATTTCACAGAATTATTACCTATAGACTGCACAATTTTCATTATTTTTTAAACTTAATTTTGTTAACACAAAAATTACTTTCTTTTAAATTACTAATTCTAAGCACTTTTTAAGTATACTTATTAAGTATGTTTTTTCTTTATCAGTATGTCTTCGTATACCGAACGTCCAAAAAATATATAATTGATAAAATATTTATACAGAGTGGGGCACCCCTTACCCGTTGGTCTCTAACTACTAAACGGTATTTTCTTTTCAAACGAACCTTGCATACCGGGTGCCTCAAACACACGTGGCATATTAAAATTACATTTTGTTATATTAAATTTCAATTTATTATATAACATTTATTAAGGTTTCCTATTCCTAATGACGGCATAACTACCCTTACTAAAAATACGAAGATTACAAAAAAAACCGTTGCACTATGTATTCAGAACCTCAAATTATAATTAAAAATGCAATTTCTTAAAATTCAACTTAAATTTAAATGATTTGCTTGCAAATGTTTTTTTTAATTTTGTAGGTTTATGTTTTATTAATTTTTTTTTCAAATCTGAGTTTTTACATGATATATACGAGGGATAGAACAAAAGTAGTATTTTTTACTCTACTTGTACTACTTTTTATTTTTATCTACTTAATAAATGAATTATAGAAAATATAACTAATTGCAGACATTTTTCGCATTTGATTTATTTTTTGGGAATTTATTTTTTTCTGTAAAAAATATGAATTTTCACTTCTAAATTAATCACTATTTTCAAAATATACACTTTTCAATTGTTTGGGATTGCTTATATTCCCTAATGAGAAGGTTCATGTAAAAAATACTAATTAAACTCCGTATATAAAGATTCACTGATAAAAAAACATACTCAATTGGGTATAACTAACTTTACTTAAACAGTGCCTAGAAATGGAAAAAAAAAGTTATTTTTGTATTAACATAATTAAGTTTAAAGAATCAATCAAAATCACTCTAATTTAAGAAGATAAGACAGATATAACACGATCTGAAAGCGTTAACTGGCACGCTCCTGAAGTAAAATTAACATTCGGAGAAGAAAACTTGTATTTACTTTTTTTTGAAAATATCCTTGGGGAAGCCAAAACGATTAAAAAAATAGTCTTTTTTATTAGTCGGTAAAATTTAGAGGGAAAATGTTTCAAACAATGCTTACTGAATTAAAAAAAAATCAGATATCAAAATTTTGGGATATCAATTTTCAGCATATACCTATATAATCAAAATAATTTCAGATTTAAAAATTCTCCCTCTTGACAAAGTTAGTATAAAAAATAGTACTTTTGTTTCATCATCCCTCGTATATAGCAGACCAAAGCAACATTTAAGATTTAATTACGACAAAAATATTAACAAAACATAAGCATAGCAGATAAAGCAAACGGCAATATATCTCTCGAGAAAATTTGTTGTTGTCGCCAACTACCTAAATTTGACATTGACGCTGCCATTACGGTTAAGATCTCTGTGACGGACTGGTAGTATTTGACTTCATTAATACACTATAAACAGGGCAGTATTATAGGCACCTGTTATAAAATATTAGATATTAAACATTAAAAATTACATTATGTGATCGTTATAGTTGACCGATATTAAGGAAAACAATGCATGGTGCGATAATAATTTATCATTTATATAATTTTTTTTTGGTAGTATGCTTGTAGGTGGAACATCTTATAGAAAAAAATGTTTCAATAAGTAAAAACCGATGGTGCTTTGTCCGTCCTGCTGTATCATTTTGCTTGTAACTAGGTATCTTTGTTGGTCCGACTATATATGAGCATATGAGCACCCTCCGAGATTTTTCAGGTATTCACATTTCAGGGTACCTAGATGCCGGCAAACATGTTGTGCTTCTTCTCGAATTGACGAAATTTTGGTTAAAAATAAGGGGTCATAGATGACGAAATAAAATTGCGGCCTAGGGAAATGTTATAAGAAATTATTATTAAAAAGCTACTTCTACAGGTGTTCTCAAATTTTGCACAAAAATTAAGTATCAGGTAGGACTCAACTGGTAAAAAATGTTGGTATGATTCCAAGGTGGCGAAACAAAATAGCGGTTCAATAAAATATAAAAAAAAACAGCGTGGAAAAAAGTTTCGTGACTTGGTCTGTAACCTTAATTTATTTACTTTTTATTTATACAGGGTATTCAGTTTTTTGGACAGGTTTGAACTTTCGTATTTTTCCATCTTTATTAATTCTAAGTTTTTTTTTGTATAAACCACAATACCCAAAAATTAATTTGTTTTTGAGATATTGACCCGTGAAAAATGACATTCTGATAAGTTAAAACTTTAAAGCAAACCACGAAACTTTTCTTCTCAATTTTTTCTATCTCTTACGATTTTTTATAAAATAATGGGGAGGGCGTCTTATTTCGGAGAAACCACACAGTTTATACGTGTTATGGAAAGGTTAAAATATGTTGATGCCCTTACCAATACTAATTATTAGAGATATTTTTCCGAACTGTTTTCTACGTAGTTTCAATCCTAGGTCGATTTGTCACGAAATAAACGACTCACAACCAAAGTAAGTCCCTCAATGTTCAGGGAGCGAGTTTACTAGTTATACTTATCTGTTTGTAGCAAATATGTCCATTAATATCAAAAATCAAAGTAGCTGTTGCAAAAACCTCTCTGTATTAACAACGTAATTCCACTTGTCAACAGTGGTTTATTTAATTCATGTTGGCGTTGGAAAAATAATTCAAGACCTTACAAAAAAAATAATGAAGTAAGTATTTTTTAATGTGGTCTCATGATTGTTATGTTAAAGTCTACTTAAACTTAAATAGACACAATTTTTTGTTATTAGCAAATGGCAAAAAAATATTATTTAACATTTTGTCGCTATAAATCAGTGCATTAATTTATCCTATTGGAAATGTACAACTCTGTTTTTCCATTCCACATTACGCGAGCCCACAAAGTTATTCCTCGTCCTCCTCCAAAAGACTCTGGAATAGTCACATTTTACTCAAAATATCTCTCTCTTGTTTCCCACCAAATAAGTGTTCTTCCGTACAGTGAATTAAATTAAACCGAGTTTTATCCACGAACATGCACCTTTTCCACTCATTGGTCGAGGTAATTCGCTCTTGCACCCATTGCAGACGTCTAGTTCGATAATGCGCCAATAATCTTACGCATATTGCACGTCATCTAGCTCTAGAACAAATTACCCGTTTCGATCTAGGATTGTATAGAACAAAACGGATAACTTACCTTAAATTACTAGCGTTCAGTCTTCGTCTAATTGTCCGATTAGTTACTATTATGCCATTCTGCCGTCTTAAGTTTTCATTTAAATTCCTAGAATTTAAGGTTCGATGTTGACGAGCTTCTCTAACCAACATTTTTTCTTCTCTAAGCGGTATTTTCACTTGACTATCACCATCACGACGATAATTTAGATTACCAGTTTCGTTAAAACGCTGACGAAGACGAGATATAGTACTCTGTCCCATTATATTTTAGCAACAACCCGTACCTCCCCACCACTCTTTATTAAGCGTAAACAGTTAGTTTGCTTTCTTTCATCTAATCGAAGCATTTTCTTCATATAAAATATTACCTAACTCTGTCAAAAAATATTTGCAATGACAGTATTTCGTCATGGCAACCAAGAAACATTCTTCAATTGTTTTTCCAACGCCAACATGAATTAAACAAATCACTGTTCACACGTGGATCGATCGATCTAGGATTGGAACTACGCAAAAACAGTTTGGAAAAATGTCTCTAATAATTAGTACTGGTATGGGCATCAACATATTTGAACCTTTCCATAACACGTGTAAATAGTGTCCGAAATAAGATGCTCTCCCCCTTATTTTATAAAAAATCATAAGAGAGGGAGAAAAAATTAAAAAGAAAAGTTTCGTGGTTTGCTCTAAACTTTTAACTTATCAAAATGTCATTTTTCACGGGTCAATATTTCAAAAACAAATTAATTTTTGGGGTATAGTGGTTTATACAAAAAATACTTAGAATTAGTAAAGAAGAAAAACAAAAAGTTCAAACCTGTCCAAAAAAACTGAGTTCTCTCTATAAGTAAAAAGTATCTAAATTAAAGTTACAAGCCAAGCCACGAAACTTTTCTTTTTAATCATCTTCTCTATCTCCTGTTATTTCGGACACCCCGTACATTACTGCGGCATGAGCCAGAAAAAGTTGTAAAAGTTTAAAAAAGGTGAGCAGTGTGCGTACATATTTGAATTTGTCAGACACTATTTTTATATTTATTATGTTAGCAGTATCACACCATAAAACTAATTTATCCCATTTTCTTCTGCAAAAAAGGCAAATACATTAATTTGTAAGCAAACGTAGTTTAGTCTTGCTTAACCCTACATATAACAACTACATAAAAAAATCATTAAAATAAGTTAACTGGACAGAAATGCTGTTTTTATTTGGCTCTTTGTCCTAGTATCATTTTGACACAACCAAAATTCGAAAAAAAAAACAAGTTCAAAATGTTTGCAGTTTAGTAGCTTTAAAATGAAAAAAAATCTGTTTGGCAAAAAGGTCTACTCTACTTAATATTCGCATGAGTATCAACAAATCGTAACCGTTAATATAGCAGACGTGCAGCTTAAGAGTGAAACTCCTAAAAAAAATGAGGTGCCGATCTCTTTGTCTTTATCAGATCCTGTATAATATCTTTGTATTAGTTGTATTAGCGACATAACACCCCACTCCAAATTCGTTTATCCCATGCCTAGTTTGTATAAACAGCCTGAAATATGGATTAATTTTTGAACAAATATCGAATTTCTCGATTAAACCACGTACAGTGAAAACAAAAGAAGCTAGGCAAAATCGGTAGAAACTGTTTTTTGGTATTCGTCCATAGAACAAGATTTGCAAAAAATGAAAGGTTGATCGCGCAATCCCATGCAGAGAAAATAAGTTCAAAATCTTTTTTTGCTTCGAAAATATTCGTCTTTAAATTTTACCAAAAATATGCTTTGTCCCGTTTCATTTGTCCAGCACTGTATTTGCAATCGTGAAAAAATCACTCTCCCAGGTTTTACATACTTTAACGTTCTAACGTCTCTAAATCCCAAAAAAAATATTTTGTCAATTCTGTTTTGTCAATTCTGTCTGTCTGCGTCTCGTAGTTAAAAAACTACTTACCCGATTGACTTCAAATTTACGTAAACAATTAGGGGTCATATGGGGATCCCCTGGTAACATTTTTGTAAAAATTCAGTTTGGACGAACAAAATGGCAGCCTAGTGAAACGTTAAAAAAATTATTAATAAAAACTAATTATACAGTTTACTTCAAATTTTGCACAAAATTAAGTGTTGAATAGAAATGAAGTGGTAATATTTTGGTACGAATTCTTAATAAAATGTTTAACAACGATACCATTTGGAACCATCGAAATCATCATATCAACACAATGGTACCAAATTATTAGATTTTCGTCCGAATGACGTACACTTTCAAAAATTTCAAATCGATAGGACAATTAGAAGTTGGTTAAAATCGACTGAATACCAAATTATTGTATTCTCAGACGAATTACATTCACTTGCATAATTTGAAACCGATACGATAACAATTAAGTAGGTTAAAATCGACCGGTACCAAATTATTATATTGTCATCCGAATTGCAAAGTTTCAAATGGATACGATAATTAGTAGTAGGTGAAAATCGACTTTCTAGTTTTGTTTACATATATGATACAGTCAGTCGCAAACAAGTGAAGCTCATAAAAGCCTGTTAATTGGGCATGCAAATTAAACAAATAATATAATATTTAATATGTGGATAAGCACTATGGTAAAAGTATTTTTGCCTTATTATTAATTTTACTCAGTGAGCTGTAGATAGATACCTATCTATAAAAAGAAGTATGAAGTGTTAAGTAAATAGTTTTAAAAAATATCTGATCTCTCATTCATATAACTCGTACCAGTAAAAAATATTGTCGTTATTGTAATTCACAGTTCAAATGCACTTACTATGACATTCTTATGAATGCGATGCTTTAAGCCCGTTACTCACTATTCGGTTCGATTCGTCTATTCATATGAATGAACGAATTGATGAATCAACGAATGGACGAGCATATACTCGACTCCTTACTCATCAATGTTTATTTAATTCATGCTATAGATTTGAATGTTTGACAATACACAAAAACAAAAGATTTCATCTGGAGGAATGGTTCGGTGGAGTCAAAGTCTACTTGATAGTTCTTACAAAACCGCTGCGCAACGAGTCGCACGGACGGACGGGACCCAGCACATTATGCGGATGAATCAACGAATGGACGAATGAACGAATAGTGAGTAGCGGGCTTAACGAATTGTTTGTTCACAACTGTGCAAAGATATCTACATGTTTTTTTTTAGAGTATGCCAAGTTACCCAAAAATCAAAAGTCACTTATAGTGTTTAAAATAAAAAAAATTGATAGTTGCCCCGAAGAAACACAACATCCTGAGAAATAAAGGTGTATTATAATATATCAAATAACTTCTGTATTAAACTTTTTAATAACTCTTGCCTGGGTTATCTTGCACACCTAGTTTTATTATTATATTAAATTATTAAAAAAAATCTTGCCTTAATGCATACATGGGGAATCTAAAAAAACATTTATTGTAGAATAACTTTAAAAAAACTTTTATTGGATAATTCTACACTTATTGGCCACAATCCCTACATCCAACCTTAGGTATTCCATAATTCACAAGACAAAATAATATTCTAAACCTACCGCTGTCACTACCCGGTTTATAGCATTTTAAACAAAAACTAGCTGGCCCGGCAGTTTTTGTTGTTATGCCTTTTCCGTTAGATAGCGTGATGAGTTTCCAGTGAAATTATAAAGAATATTCACCACATCGACCAGAAATATTATTGAAGAAAAACAAACTGGTGTTATAGAAAAAATACGCAATAAAACAATACAAAAATAGTGTTGAAAGGTTTCTGTAACCAGACGATCATTTCGAAAAAAAAATCATGTAAATTGGTGCAGTACAACTCTCTTACGAAGTTGCTGCAACGCAACCTGGCTTAGTGTTTAGCCTACAAAATGTAAAAAACCGCTTTTTTTACCAGTTATAGCCATTTAAATTTAGATTTAATTTAGTAGTGTATTTAATTTTACTTATAGTTCCGTGGTACGTAGTTCTGAATTGAAAAAAATTAACAGTAGGTATATTTTTTTTTGTTTAATAGCCATATTTGTGGCCACAAAAACATATTCACAAAAACATATTAATAAGTACACAAATATAAAAGCTTTACTTTTTGAATATCAAGGTTTTGTAATATTTTTTTTTACTTCCTTGATTACCATAAGTTTAAGTGAGAGCATATACTCTAAAATGCATTTTATGAATAGAAAATATACAAGATGTTTCGTTAATTAGATGTATTTATTGAAAGTTGATGTGAAATAGAATGCGAATTATTTGTTATTGTGATTTTGAGCAGATCATAAATAGGCATACAGTTTTGTGTAAATAAAAAATAGTACGTTCATTAAGAACGTGGTAATACAATAAAGCATGTAGATGCTAAATTGGAACATAAACAAACAGAAAACCAAGTTTCAACAAATTAAAATAATATATCGTCTAGAAATTAAACAGTTTAAAAAAGACAAATCAGCTTTCACACACACTAATCTGCGTTGGCACAAACACCAAGGCAAATAATCCACTACACAAAGTTTATATCAAAACACTGGCACAAAACAGTTAAAACATTACACTATAACCACCTTGTAAATTGATTACTTAAGCCAAAAGTGTTTTGTAGGATACCACGATAACTTCAAAATTAACTTCAATGTAGATACATCATTTTTCGAAATTGCTGTTCAAGATAAACTAAACTCAAGTGTCCTAGAATCTTCAACATCACTGCCAATAAAGCTGATTGCTTCGACACTTGACGGCAGATCAACTGATAGCACTGTTGTAGTTTTGGAATTACCAACAATACAATTCCAGTTTATGAAGAGCCATTATGAAGCCGATTATATTACAATTTCGGAAACGCAGGCCGATATTTCTCTAAATAATGGCGATATAGAGATAAATGGAGCAGATGGTCTAAATATCCAGTTTTCATATGAAGGTATTCCCAAAACGAATTATAAACCAAAACGAGTTATTTACTACCTCACTCATTTCAGGTTATGAAGATAATTTTCTACTGGAATATAGTTCCGAAACCTCATCTTATGGATTAACCGTTATAAAAAATTTGAATTCCAGCATACTCTCATCTGAAACCGAGTTAATATTTACAATAACTGCTTCCTTAGAAAATAGTCAATATACAGCTAGTACCGTTCTAATTATAAATATACCGCAGAACAGTTCTCTTAAATTTGAAAAAAATTACTACTATGCGGAATATGTGATCGACGGTGAACTTAATGCAAGTGTTATTCTTAAGGACGAAACTATTAAATTGGAAAATACAGATTCTGAAATTTTTACGTTTTCATTTGAAGGTAAGTACAAGTTTTGTTTCCAGAAATAATTAAACTAAAAACGTTAAAATTTTAGGATTCGACGACAATTTTGAAATAGAATCGAAAGAAACGTTCTTTTACAGTATAAGTGTAAAGAAAAATTTAAACTCTACTATACTGACATCAAATTCATTGCTAATAATAACAGTAACTGCTACTACAGCTGAAAGTACAGCTAGTACAGTGCTAATTCTGAATTTGCCATCGCAATCCTTAGAACTCGATTTTTTAACTCATCACTATGCTGGAAAATACAGTGTTGATGGAGATATGAAAGGTGAAGTAGTTCTGGAAGAAGGAAGTATTCAAATAAATAAATCTGAAAACCTGGATGTTTCATTTTCATTTGAAGGTATGAATAACATTAATTAAAACTATTCCTATTGATTATTTGTTGAATATTATATCGTTTATAACAAATTTAAAAATAAAAGTAAAAGAAAATAATACAAATAAGTCACAAGGTAGTCCTAGTCTAGTAAATAACTAAATGCACGTAATTGGCATAATAATAAATACTGCACTTTTTTGTTGGAGATTTATACATATGGGTGTAGGCCTACACCTATATGTACACCTAGATGTACATCAAAATTGTCCCAGATTTAAAAACAAATCTCATTTATAAGAAACAGGTAAATCGGAAATGCATTCGTGGATTATTCCGATAACAAGTTACAATAATCGTGTTAATTCCTGTTGGGGTTTGACAGAGTTAGTGTTTGATTTTTTTCAGCATTTATTTATTGTATATTAATATAGGATCTACAAAAATATATAGTGGGTGGTTGCGAAAATGTGAGCTATAGAAAATAACATGTTTACTAATTTATATACTTGTTTTTATTTTTTTAAATAAATTTAAATTTGGAAGTTATATCCTAAACAAAAATCCGAGTAGATATCAAATATTTTAAGGTATTGTTTTATTAACTTGGCGTACAATAAAATGAAGGGTCTGGTCTATTGAAGAGTTTTCCGGTTGAATTTAGAAATTGCTGATTACGTTCCATCACATAACTAACTAGGTGAAAATTTATACTTTTGTACAAATTCAGTAAGCTATATGAACTCCAGCGGTAAAAGGAAGTGTTAAAATAATGAAAAAGTAATTTGCGAAAAAATCCCAATCCCATATTTTTCAGATTTTCGCCTTTCAAGACCGCTAAATCCCGAAAAAAAACATGTGCTCCCTCCGTCTGTCTGTAGGTGTTACCAGAGCATAGCTAAAAGCGAATAAATAAAACACTATAAAACCAATATTGAATTTTGCTTTTACATTCCTTTTATCGAAGAATGTTGAAAGTAATATGTTTTATTAATAATTCTTAAATGAAAGAGATATATAAAAACTGTAACATAAAAAGATAACCAAAAAAATTGTTACTTAAATAATTTTTATAAATATAATTTAATAAAAAAATATATATAAAACATTTTGTGAGGTTTTTGAGTGCAAGAAAGAGTTAGGAAGGATTTTCTATACCTCTGCGAACAGATAATATCTCAGAATGGGAGTTGTATAACCAATTAAAAAAAAGGTCAATGTAATTACTTCCTTTGGTCAAATAGAGCAAAAGAGAGATTACACAATAACAGTACATAGAGTGGGCCAACGAAAATTTTACACTCCGATTTTCCGGCTTTAAAATGAAAATTTTCAAAAATGATCGAACTTGAGAGAAACTATTTTTCAGCTTTTTTCATGCCCGTAGCTTTAACCCCCTGGCTAGGGGGAGAACATCCCCCAAAATTTGAATAGTTGACAGAGGTCGTGCCATACCTCTTTTTAAAGGTCACATCTTTCTGACCCTATAATTTCGCCTTATCAATTTCAACCACAACTGCGTAACAGCTTGTTAAAATGTATAATATATTTGAAAGTTTGCATACAAATTACACTTCGTTGTTTACGTTTGTGTGAAAAAAATCGAAGAATTCTTAGATCCGTCGATTTCTGATTTGAGGGGGAACAACTTGTTTGCTTTTTTCATCCCCGTAACTTCAAGCCACTAAAGGGGGGACGCATAACCCCTTGATTTTGAATAGGGTGAGGGGTGTTGCAATACCTCATTTTGAAGACCTCATCAAATATTATCTGACTCTAAAATTTCGCGTCAGAATTTTCATCGATAACGAAATGAAAGCTAAAATAGTGAAAGAGGAAAAAAATGTCTACTTAATAACCAACAAAAAGACTACTTACTTTTGTGTTCAGTTTATTAAATACTGGAAATTACCACCATTCACTTCCATGTTTTTTTAATCTCCCTAACGGGGGGAAGCATAACCCCCTGATTTTGATTAGAGGTGAGGGGTGTTGCAATACCGCATTTTGAAGATCTCATCGAATATTATGTGATCTTAAAATTTCACTCCAAAATGTTTATCGATAACGAAATGAAAGCTAAAATAGAAGTATTTATTTATTTGTCAATTTTTTGCCAAAGAAACTGTTTTTCTGGATGCACCATGTGTTCGATTTACCTCAGTGATCGTGAATTTTTAAGAACGTTACAACCGTGTCAATTCGATTGTTAACTTTCAGCAGAACTAAAATGGCGTATTCCGTAGAGGAAAGAGGAAAGGATGGACATTATAAAGTTGTTTTTTAAAAATAACTACTCTGCGCGAGTAACAGCGGCTATTCTGAAAAAAATGTATCCGTTGTTTACGTTTTGCAACTGGCTGGCAAATTTGACGCTACTGAAAATAAAAAGAGGGTGCACAGAAGAGGCGAAGGAAGAGAAGTGGTTGTTTTAGGTTATGAAGCAATGAATCTAACTCTTAGTACCAGGAAATTGTCCGACGTATCTGGTGTATCACCCACAACAATCAGGAGAATCCTTAAACAACATCGTTTTAAGATATGATTGGTTCAAAAACTGAATGAGGATGATTTCGATCGTCGACTTCAGTTCTGTGAAGTGGTGAGTCAAAATATTAACAATAATCACAATTATATATTCGATATCTGTTTTTCGGATGAGTGTTGATTTTACCTTAACGGCATTGTAAATAGGCATAACTATCGGTATTGGTCAGATGAAAATTCAAGACTATTTCGTGAAATACATATTCAGCATTCACAAAAAATAGACATCTGGGTGGGTATTTATGGAAATCACATAATCGGCCCCTTTTATATTCCCGGTAATCTCAATGGCGAAATGTATCTGGAATTATTAGGGAATGGTATTTATCCAGCCCTCGTGCAAGTATTGGAGAATGAAGAAGACCATCATACGATCATTTGTCAACAAAATGGCCCACCATCTCATTTCGTATAACCTGGATGATAAAAATTTTCCGCAAAGCTTGATTGGAAGAAGGAGTTATATTGAGTGAGTGGCCACCCAAGTCACCTAATCTTCCTATGGAATCACCTGAAATCTATAAGATTTATGCTATCAAGCCCGAATTACTGGATGATTTGAAAAATCGTGTCATTAAGGAATGTCGTCAAATTGTTGAAATGTTGCGTAATATACGAGAACGTTTTAAACACGAGTGGTTTTACTATATGAAAGTAAATGGTATTAATTTATAATATTTAATAAACTGAATACATTATCTGCATTGCCTCTTTCACTATTTTAACTTTCATTTCATTATCGATGAAAATTTTGACGCGAAATTTTAGGGTCACCCCAATTCAAAATCAATGGGTTTTGCTTCCCCTCGTCAGCGGCTTGAAGTAACGGGGATGAAAAAAACAGACAAGTTGCTCCCCCTAGAATCAGAAATCGACGGGGGCGAGAATTCTTCGGTTTTTTTCACAAAAACGAAAAAAACGAATCTAATTTGTATCCAGACCTTCAAATCTCTAACAAATTATAACAAGCTGTCATTTCGTTGTGGTTAAAAATAATAGGGCGAAATTATATGTGTGACATGATCCCTGTCCCCTATTCAAACTTCGAGGGTTGTTCTCCTCCCAGTTAAACGGTTAAAGTTTCGGGGAGTAAAAAAGCCGAAAAATAGTTTGCCCTTACAGTTTTCAAATTTTTTTTTGACAGGAACTAAATTTTCGAATAGAATTATCTCAGAAGCAATTTTATTTAGTAAAAAAAATCATGAAGATGCTCTGTGTCACAAAAAAAACCGATTTATTTTTATTAGAATATCCTTCCCTTCATTTTTTTACATGTACATATTTGCTTTCTCTGAAATATTTTGTTACATATTGGCAGAAAACGGAAAATGCTACAATTTACAAAAAATTGGCCCGTTTTCTAAGTTTTCTGAAATTCGAGTTAAAAAATGGCTCTAGTAAGCAGAGCCATTACAGAAGGGCTAATCAGCAGTTATTGGAATTCTATATTCCTAAATTAAATTTTGTAAAAAAAAACAACATACTTTTAGAGTTTCGGAGGGGGGGGGGGACCATGGATCCCTCATGGCTAAGTGGCTGGCTTTTTGGATTTTTGAAAAATCAGAGCGCTAAATATACATTATGGTAGGTATATTTTCATTTATTCCTTTTTGCCCCCTAGAGGATTGAAAGCGTTGATTTCCGTTTATGTTCATTAATTCTTAGAATTTTTATGAACTGCAGTTTAAAAGCGTTTTCCGAATCTCTATATTTAATCTGAGGTTTCCTAATGCCGGTAATCTAACTATATGCAGCAGAGCACCGGAGTTTTTTCCCATACAGTGACTTTGCGCGACTTTATTTAGCACTATGTAAGTTACAGAATATCAAATTTCTTACAGCTTTAAGATTTTCTCAGAGGCACATCTACACATCGCAGAGACCTTTTTTATTATTACTTTGAATGCCCTCTCCCATTAAGTTGAAATGCTCACTAAAAGTTCATAACTTATACTCCTATATACCTATAGCTGCCATTATGAATTCATAATTTGCACTCTTAATCGGACATATAATACTATTACTACTTAATTTCGAATTTTTTGTATACAAAAGTGTCAAATTTTATTGTCACACGAACAGTGTGTGCATGTCAAATTTAAAGAAAATTAAATTGATTATATGGAAGTGGGTCAAAAAAAACGTTACCCGGTTTGAACCGACAAACGTGCAAAGAAGTGGAGCTAGTAAAAGAGTATAACAAAAATATATAACAAAACATACAGAATAATTTACTAAAGAAGCTTTATTTTAGCTAGCAAGTTAAAAAAAATAGTTCTTGTATTCGGTAAGTTGCGTCAAACTTCTCTATTATTGAAATATGCGATCATAACGAGTAATTAAAAAAAAATGAAGCATAACTTTGAGGCAAGTTTCTGCCCTAATGAGAGTTCTGCTCTATTGCTGCTGGCTGCCGGCTGTCACGTAACTAATCTAACTGGCGTCGTATAACAGTATGTATATAAATATATATTTAGTATATAAAATGTTTTGCTTACCGAAAGACCAATTTGTTACATCTACTTGCTACATTTTACAAAATTCTTCTTGCTATGTATGGGTCAATCTTCATTGAAATGTATATTTATTTTGATAGTATGTAAATTCCATACGTCAATAATTGATAACAATTTTTTTAAGAAGTTAATGGTATTGTTGTTCTTAGCATTTCAACCTTTCACAATAACCTCATCAATATATTTTTAATAATGTAGATTCAAATATTTTTGAAAAACGAATTACCTCTATACTTGGACGGGCAATGGTAAACTGCAAGTTACCACTTGCTTTTAAAAAGCCTCATCAATATATTTTTAATAATGTAGATTCAAATATTTTTGAAAAACGAATTACCTCTATACTTGGACGGGCAATGGTAAACTGCAAGTTACCATTTGCTTTTAAAAAGCCAATATAGTCGCCAGTACATTTCGAAATTTAATTCAAGCAACATTTTGTTGTTGGAATTTCTAAATAAATTAGCCAGTTACAACTTATCTCGTTTCTCAAATTTCTGTTCTCTTTTTTCGTAGTGAAAGGAAGGCCCCAGCCTATTCTTACAAAAGACAATGATGTAGTCCAAAACATGGTCATAAAAAAATAAAAATGTTTTATCCCCACAAAATATATTCTGGGATATATTTTAAAATAAATGAGATATTTATGTGCGGTACATATTTGCTTTCTCTGCAATATTTTGGTACATATTGGCAGAAAACGGAAAATGCTACAATTTACAAAACATTGGCTCGTTTCCTAAGTTTTCTGAAATTCGTGTAAAAAAATATATTCTAAAATAAATAAGATATTTATGTGCGGTTTTTAAGATCTTTTAGCAAATTTTCTCCAGAATTAACGTATTGCATAGTGTGACCCAATTTGTGCGGGACATTCTGATTTTCATGGGTCTGTAGACACGTCCTGATCTAGCCTTGATCGGGATGCTAAATGTCCCGATTTTTGACAAAAAGTCGTCACTCTTCATAAAAATTCGCATATCACATAACAACAAAGTAAAGACACGTGGTGTCTCATTCACCCTGCGCGGTCGTATCATTGCTGGAACTCTGCCTTTCGTTTTGTAATTTATAATGTTGCGAATAGTTACATTATTTTTGGCTGAAATTCTTTTAAAATACCATTGTGTTTTTACAAGGGTGGATTGGTGCTAGGTTAGGACCGAAGTACGATAAACAACACAAAAATGCGTATATCACAATAGTCAAATTTGTAAGAAAATTTGCGAGATGAAATTTTTGGAGGTTTTTCGGACGGAAAAAAGTAAATGGAGGATTATTAGAGTTTTTATTAACATTTATTCAGCGTACATTTTTGTAATTACGTCTCAAAAAATTGAAATGAAATATGAGCCAGAAGCGGAACCCAGTGGCAGATAGGTCCCAAGCCAAAAAATATAAAAATAACCTATTTTACTGATAAAATAAAACAAAAAAAATTGTATTATCAATTTTTGATGTAAAAACGTGTAAAATTTGTGTTATTATTTTTTCAAGAAAATAAAAAAGGAAATCACCGCATGAAAATTTCAAAAATAAAAAAATTGAAAAACGCTCAAATTGTATTTTTTTTTTCCGGATAAAAATACATTTTAGGAAAATTGTATACTTTTATATGATTTCCTGTATAAATAAATTGCTTGCAGGGGCGTGCAGTCCCTGGAAGCAAGGGAAGCAGTGCTTCCCCAAAAAAAAATACAAAACATCTTCTATAATGTAATTTTTGAAATAGGAAACCATTAATTTAGTTTATATTAAAAATGCTAAAATATTATTTTGATTATCAAGCCCATAATAAATGCGACCTTGACTCCGACCGAGCCACAATAGAAATCGAATAGAACCTATGCGGCCGCTAGCTTCTCTGCAGCCAAGTCCTGTATGCTTGATTTCCTGTGAATCGAGCCAGAGGTATTGAACTTTCCATCGGCTGTTTGCAATTTTTGCATTTCAGCCGCGTGCTTTAAGTGGGGGCGGAAGCTATCGTTGGAGTAGGTTCTTTGTTTGAACGGCTATCCGTGTGTTGTGTGATATGTACGTCGCGTCGTGCATGGTGCGATATGGAAGACAATAATACGGACGTGGATATGCAAATACCGTCAACTTCGGCTGTCGGTAATAACGTTGAAAATGTTGGAGAATTTAGTAGAGTGTGTATGAATGTGTGGTGTGTGTCTTAATAATAAAGGAAACTTCGCTGATAAGCTTCAAATAATTTCCAAAGGAAGGGCAAAACCGCCTATGAAAAATTTAACCACAAAAATGAAAAACTGTATTAGATATTTTTATCCGGAAAAACAATACCAACAATTCAAATGGCCAACAAATATAAGTAAATTATTTTGTTGGCCATGTTTACTTTTTGAAAATGAAAAAGGTCTCTGGAATCGGTTTTTCCGATTTAAATAATTTCCATAAAGCTGTAAAAAGACACATTATGTCCAAAGCGCATTTGCAGGCCGTCATAAAAGAAAAAGTCTTCGGCAAAACCAGAATTGAACACGACCTTAATAAATAGTTGGAAATTAGTCACCACCAACACAATGAACTAGTCGATAAAAATAGGCAAATATTAAGAAGACTTATCGATGTTGTTTGTTTTCTCGGACAGCCCGAATTGGGATTTAGAAGTCATGACGAAACAAGGGTTTCTTCAAATAGAGGAAATTTGCAAGATTTACTTAGTTTTAGTTTTAAATATGAAGATTGCTTAAAAAATCATTTAGAGCAGTCTAGCGTTTTTCGCGGAACGTCGAATCGAATCCAGAATAATTTAATTTCCGGTGTTGCAACCATTATTCTAAAAAGAATTAAGCAGGAGATTGGCGAGGCGCGGCTCATTGCTATTGTTCTGGACGAAACAACTGATATCACTAATTTTAGCCAATTATCTATAGTAATACGCTACGTTAAAACAGACTGAACTATTCAAGAGCGATTTTTAGGTTTTAAGAATGTGTCCGAAAATCGTACAGCAGATGCATTATATACTATATTTGTTTAACGTTATAACGTTACGAAAGAAATTAATGGAGAGAAAAAATTAGTTGCTTAAAGCTATGATGGAGCTGCAGTGATGGCAGGACAATTAGGGGGCCTGCAAGCTAAAGTTCGAGAAACTTTCCCAACGTGTTTGTTTATTGTTTTGCTCATAAATTAAATTTAGTTTTATCCCAGTCCATCAATCACATTAAAGAGTGTAAAGTATTTTTCGTTACTTTAAGTGGCATGGCTGTTTTTTTTTCCAAGTCAACAAAACGTACACAAGCTTTGGACGACTTTGCCCACAAACGATTGCCCAAAGCTAGGTGGAACTATAACGAAAGACTTGTTTTAACAGTATCTCAAAATCCTGAATCACTGATTGAACTATTTGAGAATATAAAAGAAAATAATGAAACGTGGGAAGCAATAAATAGTTCGAGGGGGTTTTTGGACTGTTTGAAACGAGATTTTAATTTTAATTATTTGTTGAACATGTTTTCAGAAATATTTCCATTTTCGGACGAAAAAGAGATGACTGACCTATTTTGTGAGAAAACGATGACGTTAAATGTAGAGCCACAAGCCAAGCGTCTTCGAACAGACAAGGAGATGTTCAAACATCACACAGACTGTTTTGAATATACACAACTTTTGTTTGCTTTGGGAAAACGCTGAAAAATGGGGAGAAATTAAACACACGTCTACCCATACACACTCTCTATTTTTCTCTCTTTCCAGCTCGCTCTTGCCAATGGGGGGGGCGGGCAATGTAGCAAAGGAATGATTATTAAGTGGAGGTTTACAATAAATATTTAACATGCCCCCCACCTTGACAAGGTTAACCTTTCAACAAATTCATAAAATATTGAAACAAATACATTTAAAAACTTAAACATGTACACAATTAATGTTTTACACAATCTTAGTGGTGTTCTTGCTACTCTGTTCCCAGGGGGAGAGGACACAGTTTGGCAAAGGAGCGCTTGACAGTCCCACGCATGGTTTTGACACTGGCAACTCGAGCAATACCATCTGGACCCTTGTGCACTGCTTCAATTCTTCCCAGAGGCCATTGCAATGGCATGGAATTGTCATCCTTAATAAGGACCATAGCTCCTGGATTTAACACTTGACGATTCGAGGAACTGTTCCATTTTTGACGTACTTGTAGTTCTGATATATATTCCATGGACCATCTAGTCCAAAAGTGTTGCTTCAACTTTTGTATTTTCTTGAAATATGACAAACCCGGTTCCCTCTCTTCTCGCAAATCCTTCTCCGGAAGTGACGTTAAAGGTCTCCCAATCAAAAAGTGGGCTGGGGTAAGGGGGGAGAGGTCACTAGGATCGGAGGATAAAGGAGTAATTGGCCTCGAGTTTAAGGCTGCCTCTATCCCAGTAAGGACGGTGTATAACTCTTCAAAAGTTAAACAAGCATTGGCTAACACTCTCTTTAAATGGGCTTTACAACATTTTACGCCTGCCTCCCAAAGCCCCCCAAAATGAGGAGAAAAGGCTGGAATAAACTTCCAGTTGATACCTTGATTGCTAATGGATTGACTTAATTTATTATAATTTTGTTTGAGAAAAAGACCGATAGCTTCTAATTCATTTTTCGCTCCTACAAAGTTAGTTCCATTATCTGAGAACACATTTACTGGTTTGCCTCTACGATTGATAAACCTATTGAAAGTTGCAATAAATGCTTCCTTTGTTAGTTCGCTCACAAGTTCTAAATGGATCGCCCTAGTAATAAAGCAAATAAACAGAGCTACATAGCACTTTACCTTAGTACTACCTCGACCCTTTTTGTTTCTGACCAACAAAGGACCGGCATAGTCAACCCCAGTTGTTGAGAAGGGAGGTGCTGGTTTAACTCTGTCGCTGGGAAGTAATCCCATTATTGGATTTTTTATCACGGGTTTCACCTTAAAACACCTTACACAGTCATGCACAACCTTTCTTGATAAATTTCTGCCCCCAATAGGCCAGTACCTTTCTCTAATTGATGCAAGTAGAAGTTGAGGTCCCGCATGTAGAAGACGCTTATGCTCATAATGAAATAATAGGTTTGTATAATAATGTTTGCTTAAAAGAACAACAGGATGTTTTTTATCATATCCATACTCTGAGAGAGACAATCTTCCCCCAACTCTAAGAACCCCTTCCTTGTCTAGAAAAGGATTTAATCTTATCAAAGGACCCCTATTTAAAGATTTCTGTTTCGACAGAATTTGTATTTCTTCTGGGAACATCTCCTTCTGCACTAACTTAATTAAAATTTCTTCCGTATGTTGTAGTTCTAAAGCTGACAGGAACTCATCAGTAGCTCTCACCCTTGTACGACATGAATTTATAAACCGAATACAATATGCACAAACACGAATCATTTTTTGAAATGAGGAAAATTTTGCAAACGACAAAAACTCCTCCCTTTCGACTTTAAGCACGTTCTGGTATTTCTTGACCTCAGGAATACATGTTTCACGATTAAATGTAGAATCAGGCCACTCTTCTTTGGGTTTAGAAAGCCAAGGAGGTCCCGACCACCAAACCTTGCAATCCACCAACTTGCCTGGGTTCACACCTCTTGACAGGAAGTCTGCGGGATTGTCTTTAGTGCTGATATGGTTCCAATCCCCAGGATGAGACAAAGATTGTATTTGCGCAACACGATTTCCTACAAAGGTGTGCAAAATATTAGGTTGAGTTTGAATCCAATTCAGACACACAGTCGAGTCACTCCAATACACAAAAGAGTCAATTTTTAGAGACAATGAGGTTTTCACCTTATCAACCAGGTTAGCCAACACTAATGCAGCACAAAGTTCTAACCTTGGTACAGTAATTGTCTTTAAAGGTGCTACCTTTGTTTTTGAACACAGTAACCTCACACATACTTCCCCAGATTCACTCACTGATCGAAGATACACACATGCACCATAGGCTACTACAGATGCATCAGCAAATCCATGAAGTGACACCTTAACTGGCTTGCACACTAATACATGTCTGGGAATTTCTAATTTATTTAACATCCCAAGATCTGCTCTAAAGGTTCTCCATTTGCTGTCCAAATCACTTGGAAGACTTTCATCCCATGACAACTTACACAACCATATCCGCTGCATGATAATTTTTGATAGTATTACAGAAGCACCCAATAAACCTAAAGGATCAAATATCCTTGATATCCCAGATAAAACAGTTCTTTTTGTTACTGGACCCTCATCATCAATTTCGGCAATGCTATACATCAATACATCTTTTTCTCCTGACCAATACAGTCCTAAAGTTTTTGTTTTATCCTTTTCATTGAAAACCAACACAGACTTGGAATATGTTGACCTCAAATGATTTAAAACCTTAGAATTGTTCGAAGTCCACTTTTGAAGCTCAAAGCATGCAGTCCTTAAAATATCAATAATGCTGTCACACATTTTTTTTGTAGCCTCCACCGAGTCCGACCCTGTTATGAGATCGTCCATGTAAAAATCTCTACTGATAACTCTGGATATTTCTGGCTGACTATTTTTAAACTCGTGAGCCAATTGCTGAAGACATTTCACAGCAAGATAGGGTGCTGATGCAGTCCCATATGTCACAGTAGTCAACTCATATGTTTCTAATTTTTGTGTAGGATCTTCTCTCCACAAAATCCTTTGAAGGCTCCACTGGGCTGGATCCACCTGTATCTGTCTAAACATTTTAACAATGTCTGCACACACCACAATATTGTGTTGCCTAAATCTCAGTACAACAGAAAACAAGTCATCCTGCAAGGTCGGTCCCACAAACTGAAGATCATTTAAGGACACTCCAGAATCAGACTGAGCTGATCCATCAAACACCACTCTTAATTTTGTGGTAGGACTTTTTTCATTTATCACACCATGGTGTGGGAAATAAAATGTTTGACGAGAAGACTCTTGCACATTCATATCATCTCTCTCACTCACCTTTCTCATATGGGATAAGGATAAGTATTCTCGCATAAACTGAAAATACCCTTGACGCAATTTTAAATTACCCTGTAGTTTTCTCTCCAAAGATTTAAATCTATTCATAGCTTGTTGCTTAGAATCACCTAGTAATGACACAGACTCCTTGAAAGGGATCTGCACCACAAACCGTCCATCACTATCCCTCTTTGTTGTATCACAAAACATTTTCTCACAAGTCTTTTCTTCTATTGAGAGCAATTTATCTTCATTGCCCTTTTCCTCAATTTTCCAAAAATCGGTAAGCTGGTTATGTAATTCAAGGTTAGAAATAAGATTACACTGATAAGATAAACACTCTTTGTCATTCACTCCTATCTCACCACCTATAACCCATCCAAATTTAGTTTTTTGTAGAGTGGGTAAACCATCTCCTAAACACACCTGACCTATACACAATAGATTTAAATAGACACCAGCTCCTAATAAAAGGTCTATGTCACTTGGCTTATAATAACTGGGATCAGCTAGACGAATATGCCTAGGAATTTTTATATTTGAAATATTTATATTGACTGCAGGATAGTTTCCACTTATTTTTGGTATTACAACACAAGAAATCTCACTCTCAAATTGATTCAGCAAGGATTGCAATTTTATCTGACACCGGTAATTTAAATTAGTCATTTTCTCACCAACCCCTGTAACTAAGGTAGGCCATTCAGATTTTTTCAAATTTAACCTCGTAGCACAAGCTTCGCTTAAAAGGTTAATTTGACTCCCTGAGTCTAACACTGCTCTGCAGACTCTTGGGGCTCCCTCAGAGTCAGACACTAACACTAAAGCTGTTTGTAACAACACCTGACTATTGATTGCTTGCAAGGACATTACACTCTCAACATTCTCTGCATTATTAGACTTAGAATTGTTATTAGTATTTTCCCACTCTGAATCATGAGGATGGCTCTCACTTGATTTATTGAAACGTTTATTATAATGTAAAAGTGTATTATGTTTAAGACCACATTTCCTACACACTTGACCTCGACAGTCCTTTAAAGCATGACCTTGTCTTAAACAATTAAAACATAATCTTAACCTTTTTACTTTTTCTACCCTATCACTGACTGAAAGTTTTATAAAATGTTCACAGTTTAAAATAAAATGGTTACTCTTGCAATTGCTACACACTGTAGTTAAGTCTTTATTTTCTGTTGATTTGTCAAAGACAGAAAAAGACCTACTTGAATAACCTTGTTTATGATACCTAGGTGAGGCCTTTGAACACTCTAAAGTTTCTAACAAATCTGCCTTTTGCTTCAAAAAGTTTTTAAAGTCCTCTAAAGTAAGGATTTTGTTACTATTTACTGAGACAGAATTACTCACTCGCTTTTCTTCCCAATCTCGAGCAGTTTTTTTGTCTAATTTAGTGGAGAAAAGATATATCAACAGAGTATCCCAAGAGTCAGTTGGCTCATTTAATGAATTTAGTGATTGAATATGCTTAGAAATGGTATCTACCATAGTTCTCAAACTCCCAGCCGACTCTTCAGATACCACTGGTATTGAAAAAAGGGCCTTTACATGATTCTGTATTAGAATATGAGGATTGTTGTACCTACTGAGCAAGGTATTCCAAGCTATTACATAATTGTCACTAGACAGTTCGATACTCCGAATGACTTGAGCAGCACCGCCTTCCAACGATGTCTTCAGATAATGGAATTTTTGTATATTAGGGATTGACATATTGGAATGTACTAGAGAAATAAACAAATCTCGAAACTCAAGCCAATTTTTATATTCCCCAGAAAACTTCTGTAAATTAATTGGGGGGAGCTTAATTCCCTGTACGCTATTAAAATTCTGATTATGAATTGAGACACTAGAAATGGAACCAAGCTCACGTTCTTTTTTACTGTCATAAAATTCTTTAATTATAGTTTTTACTTGCGAACTCATTTTAAAATAACTATTTTCAAAGTCTGATCTTTCTTTAATTTCTTGATCTATATTATCTGTTAATGTTTCTATTTCGGTCTGTGTTTCTTCATACTTCGAAAAAAGAGTTGAAAATTCATCTAAGCGGCTTTCTAATTCTATGATAATTTCACGCTCTAAACTACAAATTTCTTTTCCTGATATGGATTTTTTAAGATCCTCAACATACTTTTTAAATAGAGTTTGTCGCCCCTTATAACCACCCCTTTGTTTATACAACTTCTTTAGAGTCTCTTCTTCACTCATCCTCACTAGTTTAGAGAAACCCCAAATCAAGAAAAAGGTAGAAGATGCAACAGTTACTAATATATAAGGAACAAACTTACCAGAATCCAATAGAATAAAATTAGGAAAAAAGGATACAAGAAGGAATACCCACTTAATCTTGCTTCGATGGATTTCCAACGTCACGGCTTGAGACGCCTCGCTGTCGCTATGACCGACCGGTCCTACTCGAATGACGCAATCGCCGGCAAAATGAATAGGTTAAGTTAACGGTGTTACTTTGATTTTACAAGTGTTCAATCTTTTTTGGGCACTACACAACACAATTTTACTGGAATACACATCCTAGTCGAAGGACCATGTTTTGAATATACACAACTTTTGTTTGCTTTGGGAAAACGCTGAAAAATGGGGAGAAATTAAACACACGTCTACCCATACACAATCTCTATTTTTCTCTCTTTCCAGCTCGCTCTTGCCAATGGGGGGGGCGGGCAATGTAGCAAAGGAATGATTATTAAGTGGAGGTTTACAATAAATATTTAACACAGACGCCTCTTTTATGAAATAATCGATCAAATTCATATAAAAACATATAAACTATAGATTTAACGGTTTAAGTGATTTTAAATTCCTCGAGCTCTGCAATTTTGATGCATTTAAAGGAAGAACTTTTCCAGAAGATAAGTTTAAATCTCTTCTTCTTCATTATGGCCAGTTCTTCGACCGAGTGTTACTGCGATCTGAACTAAAAGTGATTTACGAAACTGATGACATTAGCGCAAAAAATAACGCTAAGGAACTAATACAATTTTTAAAAGACAAGGAGCTGGAAGATCCCTACACCGAAGTGTCGAAATTGTGTGAATTGGTATTGACAATACCTGCCACATGTTCATCAGTAGAACGCAATTTTTCAACACTTAAACGTATACAAAATTTCGTGAGAAATTCAACGGGGCAGGAGAGACTTTCGCATACATCGCTGTTGTCTATTGAAAATAAACTTCTCCAAAATATGTCGGAGCATCCACGTTTTTATGATGACGTCATTGACGAATTTGCAAAAAATGATCGAAGAATCGAATTACATTACAAATAGGTAAATTTCTAAAAATTGCTTCCCTTTCTTAAAATTTCACCATACGCCCCTGATTGCTTGCCTCTCAATACAAGACTCAACACGTTAATTCTGGATAAAATTTTGGGAAAAGATCTTGAAAACCACACTTAAATATCTTATTTCATTTTGAGAATATTTCAGAGTAATTTTGTGGTAATATTTATGGCCAACTCGCCAGCTATGTCATTTAGACCAATGCATTGTTTTCCTTTCTGTAGTTGTATAGTATCATTAGATTGTTATGAATATAAAAAGATTTAAGTAACGAGCATTAAAATAATTTTAAATTTTATATCTGTGTAAAAAGCACAGTAATATATTTCCAGTAGTTTTAATTGCCTATCTTGAACAAGTTTGTGACTGGTATTTTTTAAAGTTATTTTGATGTGATTTAATAGTTTAGTACAAATCAATTTAATGTAATCTCTTTATGCATCTTTAACATACAAAGAAAATATTTAAAAAATATCATATCTCGATAATCAACAGTTTCCGAATACTCGTGAGCCGTGCACATATATTAAAATTGGTTTCCTCAAAATACGCAGAGGAATCAGATACCTATGTTCACACACGTAGGCTTGTTTTTACTTCTCTCGTAAAAGGCAAGTAATCTAATATGAGGTTTTTCCAGATATTTGCGATTTGTGGTCGTTAGATGTCGAAAAACATGTTTTCTCATTTCCCTCGTTCTGTAGGGATGTTTGTTCGCGGCATAGCTAAAAAACTATCTGATAGGCTTAAAATGTTGGTAAAACATTAAGAGTTAGTCTACTTAGTCAAAAATTAATGGTCATGTGGGAAAGACCTGGTAATATTTTGGTAAAAATCTAATATGGCGTAACAAGATGGCGACTTAGTGAAACGTTAAAAAAATTAGTACTAAAAATAATTACCCAATTTATCTCAAAGTTTGCACAAAAATCAAGTGTCACCTAGAAATGAACCGATAATATTTTGGTATGAATCCAAGTTAGCAAAACAAAATGTCGGCCTAATAAAATATTAAAAAGAAATCATCCTTAAAATCAAGCAAGCATTAAGTGTGATATAGAGATAAACTGCTAAAGTTACGCTAAATAAAATGTTTAAAAAATCGACATAAAAATATCTTCTTATTCATTTAACTATAAGTTTTGCAGAAAAATTAAATGTGATATAGGGATAAACTGGTACGAATTTAACAAGACGGAACAAAATGGTGATGCGTGTCACCATAAAAACTAATTATTCAGGTTATTTTAAGTTATGCCTAAAAATCAAGTGCGGCATAGGTGGAAACTGGTGAAATTATGGTAGCAACCTAATATGGTGGAACAAAATGGGGCCCAATAAAAATGTTTAAAAAGACAGTACATATGTATTACTAAATGTTTATGTACCAAACTAAATTGAGTTTCACTTCACTATTCGTAATAAAAGGAAATATTCATAACGTGAGAAGTTCCAGGCAAAAAAAATTTAAAAGTGTTATCTTCATTTAAAACCTACCAGGGGTTAAATATATTTCTTAATTTTTTACCACTACTCGTAACTAAAATTCTACATTTTTAAGTATTTCTTAATATAGCTATAAAAATATTACAATTAAATATTATCAAAGTAGGAATTAACTAAAACTAGATAAAAGGTAATCTACTAGTTGTCACAAATCAAAAGGATTTTGATTACTGAGTTATCAATCTACCAATTCTACCTCACGATTAATAATATTTCATATTTGACATTTTTTATTTCATAAGAAATATTTTATAAATTATAGAACGTATATATTTAAAAGCTGATTTATATTTTTCTGTTTAATGAACAAACAAATTTAATTAATGATTATTATTTTGAAATTGATTTTTTTTATATAAATAGTTAGGCAATTTGTTTAAAATTATTTTGTGTATAAAACAAAATAAATAAATTTCGCGTTTAGTTAATTTAACTTTATTAAAAATTAAAGATATATGATCATATTTTTTACGTTCAGTTGCATATTTGAAACAATTATTATGTAAAATTTGTAGTTTATGTTTATCATTAGAACTGATACTTTTATGATAAGTTATCATCATCAAGGCCACATCTTTAAAATTCTTAGTTTAGAATATGCATTTTTAATGATTTTTTTATATGGTCTTTAAAATTTAAATGCTGATCAAAAATACCATCATATATAAATTTAGTATCAAAATCGTCTCTATAGCCAAAATTGCGGTTAATGAAATATAAACTTTAAAGTTGTGTTCACTATCTGGCTTAACTTTTAATAACTTTATAACACTTTTTTTTTGTAGATTTCAACGAGAATTTTGAACTTTTAACTGCTGATGAGGATAGTTCATCGTACTTTGTAAATGTAAAATCTAATTTAAACAGTAGTGTATTAAATATGAATACCCAACTAGTAGTGACAATTACAGCATATACACCTGCTGAAACATTAAGTTCTTACGCAGTTCTCATACTTGATTTGCCTAGTGACACTTCTTCGTTAAGTTTCGAGAAGAAGCACTATTCTGCTAGATATACACTGGACTCCAAGTCAACAGCAACAGTTGATGTTACAGATGGACCTATAAAAGTTAATAATGAAGACGACTTGGATATACAGTTTTTGTGGGAAGGTATGTTGAGCAATAATAGGATATAAGCCATTTAATTTTTGTTTTTTTAGGATTCGATGATAATTTCGAACTGGTTTATGACAGCGATTCTTCGTCATATACAGTAAACGTGAAGTCTAATTTGAACTCCAGCATACTAGATTCTAGCTCTGAACTAGTAACAACAATAACCGCGTATGCAACAGAGGGTGAATATATCACATATGCAGTACTTATTCTCGAGTTACCTAATAAAACGTCAGAAATAAATTTCGAGAAATATCATTATATTGGTAATTATACGATAAACTCTGAATTGGAAGCAGAAGTAGACATAATAGATGGACCTATAAAACTAAATATCTATAGTCCAGAGCTGCAGTTTTCCTTTGAAGGTACATTTTTGGGGACACTGTTATCGCCTGTTGATCGTTCCGCGTGTTCCCGTTTTACCTACCAACTCAGAAATTCCCGATTTTTCTGAAGACCAATTTTTCTGGAGCGTTTCGCCCGAATAATTTATTTAAAATTAGATTCACAAGATCTGCGGTCAAAATGTAAGGAGTTAAAATGTCTCTAATGCAGTTAGTTTAATTGTTTGACTGTAATCCGCCAAGTTTTCTGTTGGTTTATTGTGCAACTGAACTGTGACCCAATTGCAATCATTCTCGCATGGGAATTAAAATTTTTAAAACAATGTATGGGAAGGGTTACTAATTATTTATTTTAATTGTATTATACCTTCGATATTGCATCTATGCTGTCGCGCACAGGAGTCTAACCTAGTACCGATCAGTTTGGTTCTCTGCGCTAACACACTTACGCTAGTATTAATATTCAATTCGTATTAACCTGTATTAAGAAAGATATATTACAATTTTAACAATACTTACAAACAATTTGATGTTGTTTTGTGTAACTGAACTGCGACCCAATTGTAATTTTTCTAGCATGGGACTAAAAAATATTAAAATAATATATGGTAAGGGTTAGTAATTAAATATTTATTTTAACTCTATTATATCTTTGTGTTATCTTCGAGCTTTCGCGTTCTGATAGCTAAATTTGTCCTTATCAACTTAGTACCTTTGTGATTCCATGCTCCGGCTAGTGCCAATGCATTTACATAACAAAGTATCCATAATAAACGGCATTAAGAATTCTTTATTAATCTCAAATTTGAGTATTTGGGCCTTGACCACATATTTTGCTAGAACTGTTACCAGGCAAAACGAAACCAAAATATCTGAAATTTAAAGACCATGCGAAATGGGAGTAGGTAAATCGGGAACAGAATATTATCAGTGTTCTTTAGAACTGTTTTTTTTTAGAATATGAAAATAACTTTCAATTATTGTACGATGAGTCGTCCCATACCTACAACATAAACGTATTGCAAACCTTAGATACTGATACACTTGAATCCAATACGCAAATAATATTGACAATAATTGTTTCAACAACCGATGGTAGTGCAACGGGAAGTACAGTTCTAGTACTCAATTTGCCAACTCAGGATAAAACACTCAGATTTGCAAAGGACTATTATTTAGCACATTATAACATTAATTCTGAACCTTCCGTCACCCTCGATGAAAATATAATGTTAACCATTGAAGGTTATTTGAACGTGCAGATTTCTTTTAAAGGTATACTCTTTAATTATTATTTGCCTAATATTTTGTATGGTTAAAAAATAAACTTTCAGGTTATGATGATAATTTTGTGCTTGAGAGTACTTCAAATGAAGGATATAACATTAAAATCAACACACCACTAAATGACAGTGTTATATCTTCAAATGTGGAATTGCTTTTAATTATTACTGCAACGGATAGTGATTCCAATGCGTTTACTTCTACAGTTTTGGTATTAAAATTCCCGTCGTTCACAAATGACGCCTTCGAGAGTGATTATTATTCTGCTGAATACTTTATTAGTAATTCCGGCGTCGATGAAATATCTATAATAGGAGAGAAAATAAAGGTTAAAAGTGCTGATTATACTGAAATACATTTTGCAGGTATGTATTTATATTATCTTTTAGTTGATACATATAGTTCGTATTCCATCAGGATTCTCAGGTAAACAAGTCTCAATTGTAGCGATCTGAGTCATTGTTGACGCTTGTTAATAACCTAAATAACAATTTTTTTTTAAAATAATTTATACAAATATATAATAAATAAGGTTTTACAAATTTTATGAGCGAGCAGTGTTGTTAAAGTTAGGGTATAATGGAAAATCTCGAATACTTCCGAAGATATCCGTTAAAAAGCAAAAATGGTTGTTTTCTTTTTATTTTTTTCAGTTTGCATTCGATGAGATATTTAAAAATTAACGATATATATTTATAACAACTTTTTCTCCTCTACAAGGTGGTGAACTCAGATTTAAAATCCGATTTTTCGTCGTTGTGGTCTTCTACACTTTGGTTTTTACTTCCCTAGTAAAGTGGAATCGTAAAACAACCACCATCCGAGATTTTTCCAGATCTTTAGGTTTCATATCCCTAGATGCCGAAAACTATATTTTCTCGATTCCGTCGGCCTGTCTGTCTGTTCGCGGCATAGCTAAAAATTAAGAGTCATATGGGGATGACCTGGTAACATCTTAGTAAAATTACAATATGGCAAAAACAAAATGGTAGCCTAGTGAAATGCTAAAAAAAAATAATTACTAAAAGACTACATTTCCAATGTATCTCAAATTTTGTACAAAAATCAGGTATAATGTAAGAATAAACTGGTAAAATTTTGGTACGAATCCAAGATGGCTGAACAAAATGGGGGCTTAGTAAAAGATTTAAACATTCAAAATGAAAAAAACTGACTGCACTGATTTCACATTGTGTGCTATAACTAATTGTGGTATAAAGATAACGGACAAAATGGCGGCTAAATAAAAAGTTTGTCATATCGAAAAAAATCACCCGCTCAGGTATTACATAATTTCTTCACGTTTCAGCGTCCCTAGTTGTCAAAAAATTGTTTTATCAACTCCGTCGGTCTGTCTGTTGGTCTGTGTTCGCCGCATAGCTTAAAAACTACTTATCAGATTAGCTTCAAATTTTAGTCAAAAATTAAGGATCAGATGGGGATGACTTGGTAATATCTTGGTAAAATTCCAAGATGCCGGAACAAGATGGCCACTTAGTGAAAATTATTACTAAAAAGACTAATTATTAAATTTACTTGAATTTTAATATAGGAATGAATTGTTAATATTTTAACATGAATATAAAATAGCAAAACAAAATGGCGTCCTAATAAAATATTTAAAAAATGAGCATGAAAAAACTACTTATCAAATTAATTTCAAATTTTCTGCAAGCATTAAGTGTAATATAGAGATAAACTGGTAAAGATGTGGTCCCAATTCTAGATGGCGGAAAAATGGCGACCAATTTTTTTAAAAATCTTATTCAATTGATTTTAAATTTTACAGAGAAATTAAATGTGATATAGGGATAAACTGGTGCGAATTCGAAATAACGTGACAAAACGGTCTGTCTGTCTGTCCGTCTGTTCGCGGCATAGCTAAAAAACTACTTTCTCGATTGATTTCAAATGACCTGGTAATATTTTAATAAAAAAGTATAGTGGCGAAATAAAATGTAAAAAAATTATTACTAAACAACTATTTATCCAATTTACGTCTTACTTTGCACAAAAATCAAGTAGAAAAGTAGAAACAAAATAACGGTTTAATAAAATATTTAAAAATTTAGCCTGAAAAAGCTACTTGTTAGATAAATTTCAAATTTTGTGCAAGCATTGATTATGGCATAGAGATGGACTGGTAGAATTGTGGTACGAATCCAAGATGGTGGAAAAAAATGGCGGCCAAATGAAATGAATTGTTTGTAATCGTGAAAAAATTGCAATTTTTACATAACTTTACGTGTTATCGACCGTAGAAGCCAAAAATCTGTTTTCTCAATTCTATTTGTCTATCTATCTCTCAGTTCGCGGCGTAGCTAAAGACTACTTTTCCGATTGACTTCAAATTTTTAAAAATTATGGGTTTTGTGGGGATAACCTCGTATTATTTTGGTAAAAATCCAATATAACGAAACAAAATGGAGCCTAGTGAAATGTTAAACAGAATATTTCTAAAAAACAAATTAACTAATTTACCTCAAATTTTGCACAAAAATCAAGGAATCAGCCTGTAATGTTTTGATATGAATTCAGGACAGCAAAATAAAATGGCGGTCTAATAAACTATTTAAAGAAAGTCAAAAAAAATTCATATGAGATTAATTTTAAATTTTGGGCACCCATTAAGTGTGATATAGAGATAAACTGTAAAATTGTGATACGAATTTAAAACGAAAAACAAAGTGGCGGCCAAAAAAAATATTTAAAAAATCAATGTAGGAAAAACATTCTTATTCAATTGACTTAATGTCTTGCAGAAAATTGAATTAGATCTAGAGATTAATTGGTACGAATTCAAAATGACGATATAAAATGGCGGCAATGTAAATTATAGATTTATTTTTAAATGAGTTAACCTTTACACAAGAAATTTGTAATGAAATATATGTCTTTAAATACGGACTTAGATTTTTTTATTTCAATAGCTTGAAGAACTTTTTTTAGCATCGATGCATAGAATATCACAAGAACATGTTTAACGACGTTTTGCTATTTTACATGCATTTAAACGTTTTAAGGAGCGTGGAAAACAAAATTAAGGCTAAATACTAATATTAAAAAGGTGTTTGATACATTAAAATATTTAAAAAACTAAAAACGTAAAGCTTAAAATTAAGACAAATAACTACATTAAATTCTGAAAATGACCTACTTATTTTCTTAAAACATGATCTTGCATTTTTAATAACTCTTTTCTGAACATTTTGAAGTACTATTATTGTTATTTTATTACAAGCCAACTGAATTTTTAGCGCAAGATCGTTCAAATTTCTAGGAGTCCTTAAGTAGACCTACTTCTCTAGGTATCCCCTTGTGGAAAAATCCATTAGAGTTAAATCCAAAGAATGAGACGGCTAATTAACAGAACCGTTATTACCAGGGGCGTGCGGTGAAATTTGGGACAAAGGAAGGAAGCAATTTTTCAAACCCTACCTATTTGTAATGTAGTTGTATTCTTCTATCTTTTTATCTTTTTTTTTCAAATTAATCCATAATTTCGTCGTAGATACGAAGATGCTGCGACATTGTCTGTATAATATTGATTTCAATCGCTAAGAGAGGCACATCCGAGAGACGATATTGTCCTGTGGAATTCCGCAAATAAGTCTTTATTCGATGAGGTGCAGAAAAACTACGTTCTACCAAGGCACTAGTAGCTGGAATCGTCAGCACTAACTCAGATAATTTAACTACCTCTAAATATCAGTCTCATATATAAATGTTAGTGTAACAAAACTAAATCAAGGTACAGCCCATAATGACGCATCAAACATTTTAACTGGGTTTCCGAAAAATTTTTTCCCTTAAACGCTTTAAAATTACACAATTCGAGAAAGTTTAGGTCTTCAAAGTTTTTAAACCTGTTGTCTACTTCTTGATAAACTTGATCCAAAATTTGGAAAAAAGTCTTCGATAACACGTTTTAATATTTCCAACATTATCCTTGCGCACGCGTTTTCTTTGTGGCTCCAAACTGATACAACCGATACTATTCGTATTTTCCCAACATTTGTTAAAGTTATCTTTTTTTTTTGTTTATTGTATTTATTTTAAAACTCACATTTTGTTTACACTGAATCCGAAATCGTTTGTTTTACATTGTAATAAATTAAGCAGATTATCAGAAAATGCTTGTGTGCGTTTGGTAGATTTGGAAAAAGAGCAGCTATTCCACTCAAAGTTGCAAAAATCAATTTATATTCTTTTATCTTCATCACTGATTGAGACAAAACTAAGTTTAATTTGGGCGCACAACAGTGAATAAATATCGCACACGGATAAGTTTCCCGCACTTTTACTTTAAGACCGCCTAAATGTCAAAACTTTGAGCAACTAATTTTCCACAGGAATTAATATTTTTAATAAGTTCATATAAAATTTTATACAACGCAATAGCCGTTCTATCTTCTGACATGTTAATAAAACCTAAATATCTTTCCTGTAAGTTTTCGTCTCCATTTACAAACCGCAACACAGCAGAAAGCTAACATTGATATAATCAGTCGTTTCCTTCAAAATAAAAGCTACAAAAAGTGCTTGCTTAATTTCTTCTTTAATTTTGTTTAAAATAACAGTCGAAATTGCAGAAATTAATTTTAAATTCGATTTGATGCGCCTTAAAACCCTTTTAAACAAGAGTCATACTTAGATAATAGAGAAACAAACTCTAGATAATTACCTCTATTTGCGGATACGTTATATGTATATATATATGACATATATCTCGGAAATATATATAAAACGTTTAAATGGATATATATATATATATATATATATATATATATACTTTTTTGTCCGAGATATTTATGAAAAAACCAAAAAACTGCATTTTCGAAAAACTATAATTTATTTATTTATGAAAATTTTCAAAATCTGTAAGAACATTATTTACGAGTGCACCTATTAGATTTTACATACAACGTTTCGATTTTCTAGAACCATCATCAATTTTTTTTTTCTTATGGCCGCTGTGTTCGAAAAAACAGTTTTGAAAAAGTATTTCTTTAGAAAAAGTGTATCACACTTTGTAATTAGGTTATTACTAAAGGTGCAAAAAGTGCGTAGAGAAAATATTTAAACGTTTTTTGGAATTATCAAAGTAAAAAGTTAAAAATTAATAGTGTTAAATAGCAATATATTGTAATTTAACATCCAGTTCTACAAAAAATCAGTAAAAACTACTTAATAACATAATTGATTCGTGCACAATGTTCACACATGTTCAAACTACCACCCGCATATAACACTAACATCTTTGCCCAAGTAGGCTTTGCGTTTGAAATAAGACTGTTTAAACATTTTTTCGAATTATCGATATAAATTAAAATTTAATAGTTTCAAATAGCAATATTTTTAAATTGGACATTAAATTCTGCATAAAATCAGTAAGTTCTACTCAGTAACATTAATACTATGTGCACTGCACATAATGTACCCCGAAGAACGACTGTCGACAGAACTTCTTTTCAAGCGCTGCACTGATTAGAAGCTTGCTAGGGTTAGCCAATTTTAAGAATCGCAACAGAAAGTATGCAAGTATGACAAGGAATGGAATAGGCAAATATTAGAATATTTTAATGAAAATCTGGTTTTTTCCATAAGAAGAATTGAAACAGAACTTCACATTCTGAAGTCAACCGTTCATGGCGATTTAAAAGTACTAACCTTACAAGAATTAACAGAAAATCAGTATGAACTACCTACTCAATAAAATTAATAAAAAAATGCTACATAATACTAGGATTAAAAATGTTGACCGTTTTTTTCTATGCAGTGTCCGCATTTCCTTTCAACTGTTCTGATTACCCGTTGAATGGTATTTCTATTTATATTTTCTAGAATATTTCGGGTTCGCTGCTCAAGAACTTGCCTATTTTCTGGGGGGTCAAATTCGTATATTTCATTTTTCGCACATCCCCATAAATAAAAATCCAACGGCGTGATATCCGGGGATCTAGCTGGCCAGCGGACAGGACCACTGTTGGATATTACGTTTTCACCAAAAGTTTTTGTTAAAAAGGTTTGTACATCCCTGCTGTTATGTGCAGGACAACCGTCTTGCTGAAACCACAAGCTATTAAACTGATCATCTGGCACAGCTTCTCGAATGGCAGGAACTATTTGATTCTGTAACATGGCAAGGTATCTTGGGCCTGTCAGTGTCTGATCAAAAATAAAGGGACCAATGAGACGATTTCCTAAAAAGTAATGGAAAATATTGAATTATAAGCAATTCAATTAGACTATGTTTATCTTACCAAGCATCCCGCACCACACATTAAAACCAAATCGCTCTTGCAGCCTGCGTGGATCGCGTAGTTGCGGATTTTCAATAGCCCAATAATGGTGATTTTTTTTATTAAAAATGCCACAGTTTGTAAAATGAGTCTCATCTGACCAAATGACTTTATTGCAAAAAGCGGGATTTTCTCGACATCTATTGATATACCAATTACAAAAAACAATTCTTCTTTCGAAATCACCTGCTTGAAGTCCTTGCACAATTGTTGGCTTGTAAGGACGATATTTAGTTACTTTTAAGACGCCATGAACGGTAGATTTTGGAATTTGAAGTTCTGTTTCGCTTCTTCTTGTAGATGAAGTCGGATTTTCATTAAAATATTCTAGGATTTGCCTATTGCGTTGCTCGTTGTCTTTTGCATACTTCTTTGTGCGAATCTTATTAAAACTGCCAAACTCAAGCAAGTTTCTAACCAGCGTTTGAAAATAAGTTCTGCCAGGCTGCCGTCTTTCGGGGTACGTGTCAAAATACACATCCATGGCCCTGTTTGCATTTCTTTCATTTTTAATATAACACACTAACATATCAAACATTTCTTCATTAGAAAAGTTTAACGCCATTGTAATCCTTATTAAAACAGCGATGAATGTTAAATAAAACTTAAACGTTGCATTTTTGACAGATTAAAAGCATTCTATTATTTCAAAACCAAAGCCTACTTGAGCAAAGATGTTAGTGTTATCTGCGGCTGGTCATTTGAACATTTGTGAACATTGTGCAATGTTATTGAGTAGTTTTTACTAATTTTTTGTAGAACTGGATGTTGAATTACATATTGCCTTTTAACACTATTAATTTTTAATTTTTTACTTTGATAATTCCAAAAAACGTTTAAATATTTTCTCTACGCACTTTTTGCACCTTTAGTAATAACCTAATTACAAAGTGTGATACACCGTTGAAAAGCTAAAGAAATACTCTTTTCAAAACTGTTAAAATCGAATATAGCGGCCATAAGAAAAAACAAAATTGATGATGGTTCTAGAAAATCGAAACGTCGTATGTAAAATCTGACTTAATAGGTGCACTCTACGTAAAAAGTTGCCTTAATAATGTTCTTACAGATTTTGAAAATTTTCATAAATAAATAAATTATAGGACTTTTTCGAAAATGCAGTTTTTTGGTTTTTTCAAAATATCTCAAAAACTAAAAAAGATAGAATCGCGAGCAAAACGGCGTTAAATTACAAACATAATTGTCTAAAACTTTCTCCATTTAAACGTTTTTGTAACTATCATATATTTATATAGATATTATATATATATCATATATATATATATATATATATATATATATATATATATATATATATATATATATATATATATATATATATATATATATATATATATATATATATATATATATATATATATATATATATATATATATATATATATATATATATATATATATATATATATATATATATATATATATATATATATATATATATATATATATATATATATATATATATATATATATATATATATATATATATATATATATATATATATATATATATATATATATATATATATATATATATATATATATATATATATATATATATATATATATATATATATATATATATATATATATATATATATATATATATATATATATATATATATATATATATATATATATATATATATATATATATATATATATATATATATATATATATATATATATATATATATATATATATATATATATATATATATATATATATATATATATATATATATATATATATATATATATATATATATATATATATATATATATATATATATATATATATATATATATATATATATATATATATATATATATATATATATATATATATATATATATATATATATATATATATATATATATATATATATATATATATATATATATATATATATATATATATATATATATATATATATATATATATATATATATATATATATATATATATATATATATATATATATATATATATATATATATATATATATATATATATATATATATATATATATATATATATATATATATATATATATATATATATATATATATATATATATATATATATATATATATATATATATATATATATATATATATATATATATATATATTTTATATATATATATATATATATATATATATATATATATATATATATATATATATATTTTTATATATTTTGAGATATTTTATATAAAAATATATAAAAATATGCATTTTATATATAAAGTATATATCATTTATTTATTTATGAAAATTTTCAAAATCTGTAAGAACATTATTAAGGCAACTTTTTATATATAGTGCACCTATTAAGTCAGATTTTACATACGACGTTTCGATTTTCTAGAACCATCATCAATTTTATTTTTTATATATATATATATATATATATATATATATATATATATATATATATATATATATATATATATATATATATATATATATATATATATATTCGATTTTAACAGTTTTGAAAAGAGTATTTCTTTAGCTTTTCAACGGTGTATCACACTTTGTGTTAAAAGTGCGTAGAGAAAATATTTAAACGTTTTTTGGAATTATCAAAGTAAAAAATTAAAAATTAATAGTGTTAAAAGGCAATATGTAATTCAACATCCAGTTCTACAAAAAATTAGTAAAAACTACTCAATAACATTGCACAATGTTCACAAATGTTCAAATGACCAGCCGCAGATAACACTAACATCTTTGCTCAAGTAGGCTTTGGTTTTGAAATAATAGAATGCTTTTAATCTGTCAAAAATGCAACGTTTAAGTTTTATTTAACATTCATCGCTGTTTTAATAAGGATTACAATGGCGTTAAACTTTTCTAATGAAGAAATGTTTGATATGTTAGTGTGTTATATTAAAAATGAAAGAAATGCAAACAGGGCCATGGATGTGTATTTTGACACGTACCCCGGAAGACGGCAGCCTGGCAGAACTTATTTTCAAACGCTGGTTAGAAACTTGCTTGAGTTTGGCAGTTTTAATAAGATTCGCACAAAGAAGTATGCAAAAGACAACGAGCAACGCAATAGGCAAATCCTAGAATATTTTAATGAAAATCCGACTTCATCTACAAGAAGAAGCGAAACAGAACCTCAAATTCCAAAATTTACCGTTCATGGCATCTTAAAAGTAACTAAATATCGTTCTTACAAGCCAATAATTGTGCAAGGACTTCAAGCAGGTGATTTCGAAAGAAGAATTGTTTTTTGTAATTGGTATATCAATAGATGTCGAGAAAATCCCGCTTTTTGCAATAAAGTCATTTGGTCAGATGAGACTCATTTTACAAACTGTGGCATTTTTAATAAAAAAAAATCACCATTATTGGGCTATTGAAAATCCGCAACTACGCGATCCACGCAGGCTGCAAGAGCGATTTGGTTATAATGTGTGGTGCGGGATGCTTGGTAAGATAAACAGTCTAATTGAATTGCTTATAATTCAATATTTTCCATTACTTTTTAGGAAATCGTCTCATTGGTCCCTTTATTTTTGATCAGACACTGACAGGCCCAAGATACCTTGCCATGTTACAGAATCAAATAGTTCCTGCCATTCGAGAAGCTGTGCCAGATGATCAGTTTAATAGCTTGTGGTTTCAGCAAGACGGTTGTCCTGCACATAACAGCAGGGATGTACAAACCTTTTTAACAAAAACTTTTGGTGAAAACGTAATATCCAACAGTGGTCCTGTCCGCTGGCCAGCTAGATCCCCAGATATCACGCCGTTGGATTTTTATTTATGGGGATGTGCGAAAAATGAAATATACGAATTTGACCCCCCAGAAAATAGGCAAGTTCTTGAGCAGCGAACCCGAAATATTCTAGAAAATATAAATAGAAATACCATTCAACGGGTAATCAGAACAGTTGAAAGGAAATGCGGACACTGCATAGAAAAAAACGGTCAACATTTTTAATCCTAGTATTATGTAGCATTTTTTTATTAATTTTATTGAGTAGGTAGTTCATACTGATTTTCTGTTAATTCTTGTAAGGTTAGTACTTTTAAATCGCCATGAACGGTCGACTTCAGAATGTGAAGTTCTGTTTCAATTCTTATTATGGAAAAAACCAGATTTTCATTAAAATATTCTAATATTTGCCTATTCCATTCCTTGTCATATTTGCATACTTTCTGTTGCGATTCTTAAAATTGGCTAACCCTAACAAGCTTCTAATCAGTGCAGCGCTTGAAAAGAAGTTCTGTCGACAGTCGTTCTTCGGGGTACATTATGTGCAGTGCACATAGTATTAATGTTACTGAGTAGAACTTACTGATTTTATGCAGAATTTAATGTCCAATTTAAAAATATTGCTATTTGAAACTATTAAATTTTAATTTATATCGATAATTCGAAAAAATGTTTAAACAGTCTTATTTCAAACGCAAAGCCTACTTGGGCAAAGATGTTAGTGTTATATGCGGGTGGTAGTTTGAACATGTGTGAACATTGTGCACGAATCAATTATGTTATTAAGTAGTTTTTACTAATTTTTTGTAGAACTGGATGTTGAATTACATATTGCCTTTTAACACTATTAATTTTTAAATTTTTACTTACTATATATATATATATATATATATATATATATATATATATATATATATATATGTATGACCAAAAAACAAATGTTAATCGTTTTTGTAAAGTAGTGAAAACAAATGGCCTAACTTTTCAAGGAAAAATGAAATTTTAAATAAAATAGCAACTTTTCTATTAAAGAAATATAATTTCTATATGCATTTTCTGTTGAAGCATGAAGTGTATTGCCAATTAGTTAAAATATTAACTTCTCTCTTATCAGCATTTACATTTTAACATATGTTAAGGAAACTCCCTACCTAGACGCCCTTAAGAAAGACAAATACAAAATAGTTTATTTTTAGGATATGAAAACAATTTCAAAGGAAGTTGTGACTCTACAAGTTTCGAGTGTACTATCACAGTTGAGGACAATCTTAATTCAAGTGTATTAAGTTCTAATAATGACTTGCTCATGACTCTTATTGCAACCAATGAAGATCAATCTTACACCGGAAAAACCGTATTGCTATTGGCATTGCCTTTAAAAAATTCAACGTTTTCATTTTCTCAGCAGTATTACAGTGCTGTGTATTCCATTCAGGAATCAGACAGTGATATGGCTACAATCACAATATCAGATGTTATATCTTTAATTGGTGCCGATCCTGGTGATATCAGTATTACTTTGGATGATGGTAAGTTGCTAAAAATAGTCAGACTTGGCAATAAATACTGAAATGTTAATTATATTATATACCTAGAAAATACACAAGTTCGTTTTTCTATGCAATTGAGAAGTCCTATATTTAAATAACTTTAAAATTCGTTTTGGCATAGAACATTTTCTCAATATCACAACAAGGATAACTAAAAAACTGTTTAATAATAATAATAATAATAATGATAATAATAATAAGCTAGTCTACAACCATGCTACCCGAAAAAAATAGGACATAATACCCGTTGCAGTACAGGCTAAACACCTGTTTGCCCAGCATGTACTAGATTCTAACAGGATGCATTGCAAATCGTATCTATCATATTGACAGTGATAACCTATTGGCCGAGGAACAGGCCCAGACCATCAAGGACGCAAAGAACAACTTATCATCAACTCTGTGGTACTTTAGCAGGCACAGAAAAAACAACGCAACATACACACTGCTTTTATAGAGCATTTCTTATTAAAGCATTTGACAGTGCACCACATTCCTGGCTCATAGACGTACTAGGAATATACAAAAATTCACCCTGTGATCATCAATGATAGAAGACACATCAATAGGGGAATTTACCAAGAAGGCTCGTTAAATCCACTTTGGTTCTGCTTAGCGATAAACCCTCTATCCATGTTACATAACAATACAGGACATGACTTCAACATCAAAGCCAATAGGCATGATTCCCGAAACATATCCCACCTTCTACGTATGGATGATATTAAGCTCTATGGTGAAAACCATAACTAATTAAAAAAGTTTATTGACGTGATATACACCTTCTCGAAAGATATCCGTATGGAATTTGGAATGAAAAAATGTAAAAACTTAAACATCGAAAAAGACAGACATTAATGGTTTTATAGCTCTACCCAGTGGAGAAATAGTTCTAGCGATGAAGCAAGGAGAGACCTACAAATACCTAGGATTTCAACAAGCTCTCTTCTGAAGACAGAAATGAACGCCGGGAATCTCATTACAACAAATAACACCTATACTGTGCCCGTGCTAACCTATAGTTTCGGAATTTTAAAATGGACTAACACGGAGCTAGAGGGACTACAATGAACTATTCGCCTAATGATGACCAAGTACAAGTCACACCACCCAAGATCATCAACTCTCCGAATGACCTTACCACGAACTGAAGGTGGCAGATCTCTTATTAACTTTACTAATTTGCAATCCCGACCGCTGCTAAAATTGGGAGATTTCTTCACCAACAAGGCACAAACATCAATCCTCCACCGCATAGTGACCTTAAGTAAAAACTCGTATTCTCCACTCAACTTCGCAAGTGACAACATCATCCTAAAGTCACTTTCAGATCCCAAGAAACAAGAATAGTGGACTCAGATGGCACTGCACGGCCGACATCACAATGACTTGAATCAGCCATACATAGATACATAAGCATCCAACAATAGGTGTCTGAAAGATGGACAACTATTCCCAGAGACAGAAGAATTTGTGATGACAATACAGGATCAACTTATTAACACACCAAATTCGTCATCAAAGATCAGTCCGTTGAATCCGATAAGGGGTCGAAAATGTAGCGAGAGATCGGAGACTAGCCATCATATACCATCTGGCTGCTCTTACCTAGCAAACACGGACTACCTCCAGCGACATAACCAGGTATGTAACACTGCTTGCCAATAAATACGGGCTCCTAAACACTTTTGGGTCCTATTATAAATACCAACCAAGTTAAGTGCTTGAAAATAATGCATTCAAACTGTATTACGACTGGGTAATTAAAACCGACAGACGAGTGACGAATAATCGGCCTGATGTGGTACTGTTAAATATGGAAAGAAAGACAGCTTATTTGATAGACGTCGCTGTACCCAACAATAACAACGAGTTGGATAAATATCAAGAGAAAAAGCCCAAATATGCGGAGATGCCCATAGAGATACAGCAGATGTGGCGACTGACTAAGGTTCATGTGATACCGATCATATTATCATCAACTGGACTAGTTCCAAAAACATTAGAACGGAACCTGAAAACCATAAGACTGCGTACTAATACCTTCATCGACATCCACAAGGCAGTCCTGCACAGTACTTGCCACATAATGATAAAATTCTTACAGGACAACACATAAAACTAATAGAAACCAGCCCACTCCTTTTGATGCATGCATCCAGGATGGGCTCAGATTCCAATATTTGTTGAGAAATTGATTGTCAATTTCGATAATAATGATAATAAATTTGTTTAAATTTGAATTTAATTTATCTTATGGTTTAATTTTTTGCTGATACAAGGCCTAACTGACTGTTATTATTTTTTCCCATTTTGTCTAATGTTTAAATATTCATTAAGTGAAGTTTAGTAAATTAATTTTTGCCGATGTGTTTAAACTCATTTTCAGGAAATCTTCTTGCATATCGTAAATATCCAGAATCGCATCGACAAGCTTTGAAAAATAGACTTTTACATCTCTAGTAATAAAATTTGTTTTAAAGAAATACTCTCGAAACCTATTTTATTTTTATCTTTTTAGGTTATTCTGATTACTTTGAGTTTCACGTCATCGATTCATCATGGATTCTTAATATACTTCAGAATTTAGAAGCCGACATTCTAAGTGATAATACTGAACTAGTTATAACGCTAACAGCATCAAATGGGGACAAAACCAATCCTGAGTACGCCAAAACTATGCTAATTATCAAATTGCCAGACAAAATAACGGTAGCGTTCGGTAGCCCGCAATATTATGGCGCGTATGTAATTGATGATTATGATAAATCTGAAGTACTACTTGAGACCAATTCTGAAATTCAAGTTATTGGCCTTGAAAGTATTGAAATTTTGTTGGATTGTAAGTTTAATATATTTTATATAGTGAACCATATTACTTATGTACATAGCCCAGTATATGGAGATTCAAACCCCAGGAAATTTAGGAAGTAGGCCATTTTTTTATTTGGAGATCTTTTAACGCTCTGTTCAAACCAAAGTTTAGATTGATACCTTCTCTGCAAGTTAAAAATTTTTTTTTTTGGTATTGCGATTTTTTTGTCAATATCTTACAAGACATTAAACACAAACAATCCATATAATTATAATGTGTGCGCTCACTATCGTATATCTCTATTTTGCAGATACAAACTAATTATTGCATGTTGTAGAAATAGATTTGTATGAGAGTATGTACATCGATTAATTCGCGATAATTTGACCAATTTGGATAAACTTTTCAGGGATTATATAGGATATTACCGGAGTGGTTCCATAGCAAGAATATTTAAAAAATGGAGTCAATTACTGGGCGACAAAAAAAATTTTTTTTGTTGTAACACAAATCAGAATAGCATAATCTAATAGAATGGACCTATCCAAATACGAAAATGAGAAATAGAAAGTTATAGCACGTAGGGTTTTATTGTTAGAGTTGTATAACCATATCGAATGTTACGATACTTAATATCTACGGAAAAAATGATTTCAGAAAATTCTTAACCCTGTTTATTGACTATGTTTACAGTTTTCGCCTATTAAACATACCATACATCTAAGAGAAAAGCAAACGAGAAAAATGTTATTTAGAACAATAATTAAACTTTATTTTTTCCGTTTATGAGGTGTCCTATCTTCTCTTCAAAAACCAACAGTAGTCACCCATCATGGCTGAGTCACATCATCCTTGGTACTGAATTTCCATTGTTCTGATATCTTGGTGAAACCTTTCACCCTGCTCGTCACTAACAGCTCCCAAATTTTTAGGAAAAAATGACAGATGGGAATGGAGGAAGTGAATTTTTAATGACATTCTGGCAGCAAGCGCTTTATAGGCATCTAAGAGTTCATTAACTAATTGTTCATAATTTACATCCATATTGTTGCCTAAAAATCCTCTTACTACATTAACAACTGAATTTCATGCTCTGAGTTCCTGCCTGGTAAGCTTTTCCGTAAAATTGACATCGTCCAGCAATTTTCTGATTTGTGGCCCAATAAAAATGCCTTCTTTTAATTTGGCATCACTTAACTGGGGAAAGACTTGTCTTAGTTTTTCATCAGCCCAAGTTTAATGTGAAAAGGAGGCAAAAGGACATTTTTGGGATCAACAAGAGGTATATATTTAACATTTTGATATCCCGGTTGAAATTGACTTCTTTCTGGTCAAATTTTTGTTACATAATGCTGATTTATTGCACGACTGTCTCATAAACAAAGAAAACAGCAATATTTTGTAAATCCCCCCTGAAGTCCCACTAAAATCGCTATAACTTTTAAGTCCCCACATATCTGCCATTTATACCTATTGTAGTTTATTTTATCCAAAATCGTGCGCATATTTTCATAATTTTCTTTCATTGCAACTGAATGGGCAACTGGTATAGAGGGTTTTAAATTTCCATTATGCAATAACACAGCTTTTAAGCTATATTTAGATGAGTCTATAAATAAGCGCCACTCACGGGGAGAATGTTCAATGTCAAGTTCCTGCATTAAACTGCCTATATCAGTACACGCGCACAACGAATTTTCCATACTGTAGAATTCAGAAAAAAATCGTAATTTTTCTTTCTTTGGCCAATAGGCTCTATTCCTTAAGACGGGAACCCAGAAGTTCTGACTGCTGCTTGGATAACCTCAAATCACGAACTAAATCATTTAATTCTCTTCGAACAATCAAATGTGGCTCGCCGGAACTGGGACCTGTGGTAAAAGTAGGATCAGTGCACTGTTCTTCTGAGCTGCCTGATGATGCGTTATCTCCATTATCTCCTAAATCAATAGCTTGCCAATTTAAAGGCGCAATCGGCACTGGCAAATTTGCATTATGAGGAACAGGTCGTATGGCAGATTGCTAATTTGGATATTCTATATTGTGCTTTCCCTTTTTGGAATAAGCTTCAGTCTTTGTCAGGCAAAAATAACAATCGTCAGAATGATTGGTGGGTTCTCGCCATACCATTGGAATTGCAAAAAGCATACTTTTTCTCTTTCCCTTCATCCACTGCACCAATGATACACTACAACTAACACAACACACATGGGGAGCCCATCGCTTATCTTGATCCCCAATTAACACACCAAAATATTTAAAGTAGGCTTTTTTTACATTTTCGGAAAATGGCCTGGCTTGTGATTTCACCAGAAATATATCAAAATTTGTCAGGACAAATTTTGCAACTTCGGCGCGTTTATTTTATGTCTAATGTTGTAAACAACCCAGTCTAGGTAATTTTTCCGTTGTAAAATGGACCCATTTTAGCCGCCCCACAATAAAATTGTTTACCTGCCGATATAAAAGGTTCTAATTAGGCCATTAAGAAATGGTACGTATTCCGGCTTTCCAAATATTTTTTTTATTATTGGGAGGGTATTTCCATTGTGAAAATAATGTGCCTGTGTTAGAAAAATCTTGTCAGCCAGTGATCATTTAGGTGTGCGCCGGAACCAATGTATATTCACCATATTATCAGGAGAAAAAAGTATGCATGTTAATATTGGGTTTTATATGGTTTTCGAGGTTTTTAATGGCACACACACATATATATATATATATATATATATATATATTGTATATATATATATATATCATAAGTGTTAGACATTTTTGAAAATTGAACGACTTTTTTATTATCAAGAATGAATGAAAAACCTGACAAAATAAAAAATACATAAAACAGCTAGTTTTGTTTAATAAATCAGTATATGACATTTGATACCATCACATTAAAGACCATAAAGTGCTTAAAAATCTTTTTCTAGCACTGAATAAAAAAGTAGAAATTTTGTTTTCAGCAATTTTAAAACTGAACATTGGTGCTCGAAATATCTTTATGCAAAAATTATACACTTGAAAATATACCACTTTTGGCTCTCGACTTCTGAGTTGCCCCGTAGTTTTCGACGTATAATGCAATGGAGTTTTATAAAAACCAAAATAAGAATTTGTACCATGTCCTTTGGTTCCAAGACGCGTTTACAACTTTCAGATTTTAAAGTTGACAGGAGATGTCAGTGGGAGGAAACTGAATCCGACCGATTTATCTCAAAAACTATAATATTTAAGAAAAAAAAATCATTATGGCAATTTTTGTATAGGATATCCTGATATAATCGCCTTATCTGCAATATTTTGGCAAATATTGGCAAAATAATTGATTTTTCTTAAACTTGCGTAGATTTTAGCAATATAAACTGTGGCTAGTTCAAAGGGGCACTCAAAGAGCTACAGTTTAAAAAAAGAGAGCTACATTTTTAAAAAGGTCGGATCTATCAAATACGATTTATTAACCTCTCTGAATTAACTTGTAATGTTTATACTTATAGCACACAGTAATATTATCAACACTAACTACTTTCAGGTTATTTTTTTAATAATTTGAGGTGCAGATCGAATTAACCAAAATTAAATATTTTTTTAGGATTTTCCCTTAACTAATGTTACATTTATTTTGTTAATATGACAGAACCTTAACTAAACTAACACAATATGTTTTAGCATTTTCGGAAAACTTTGAAGTTTTATTAGATTCTGAATCTAAATGGACAGTTAATTTGATAAACCCGCTTAATGTAAGTATTTTAACCCAATATTTAGAATTGAAATTACTGATGACGATTACCAAAATCGGCGTGAGGTACGGCGAAGCTGGACTGAGCATAAAACTGCCATCACTGAGTTTTTCGCAAGATACTTATGCAGGTTCATATTCAGTTAATGATGAAGAGGAGGGAGTTGTCGATCTTAGTGATATTACGATGGATAACATAGATCCCCAATATGTTCAAATTAATCTGAATCGTAAGTGACACGTTGACTTGATTTACACGTATTGGACACAATAATCTACACACACTAGGCTCTATACCTACTAGCGGAATGAATTATATGCGAGAAAAGGGAGTCTTGTTACTAGAGGATACTTCAAAACAAAGATATGAAACACACCTACAAGAAACACTACACAGAAATTTTTCATCACGTCACAACTACACTATAAACAGCAAATTCAGCACTTTGTTTTTATGCAAAAATCTTAATTTTAGATTCCAGAAATAAATAGGACACCTAAGAATATCGGCTTTTACTAATCCTTTGCTAATGGACAAATTTTCACACATGGATGAATGAAATTTTCGCCTCCCAAAAGTAATTAGTTAGAATCAGATAATTTTTTTGACGGATTCAAAAAACGTTGACACCAAAGATAAAACAATGTTTAGGCAAACCGCGAAAATTATATAAAAATGTATATTTTCGTAATGCATTTAAAATGTATTGATTGATCTTAGGATGTTTTGTAGTGCCCCAGTGACTGATTTCTTATTCAATAGTTGGTGTGAGTTCCGAAATACCGACGAATTTGCGGGGATGAATTGCTTACTCCCTTAAACTTTTAGATGTCGTTTTACTACGTCAAGAATTGAAGTCTATTTATGATCAATTTCAAAACAAAAAGTTTAAGAGAGCACCTCGCTCACAAATAATGACTGAAGCTCTTTTTCCTAGCTTAAGATTCTGATTTAAACTTATACCTACTTGATACTAAACAAGTAATAATAGGTTTATTAATCGACTTCAAAAAAGGAGGGGAGTCTCAATTCGTATTTTTTATGTTTGTTCGCGCATATTAAACAGTTTGGCCGATTTTAAAGAGTAAAACGTCAAGGACGTTACTATGGTGGTCTCGTATATTTTGATTTGAAATTCGTTCACCCGTTTTTTTGTAACATTAATATAAAAAAACACAGGTATAGGGGCGATATACGCAGAGCGTTTTATAGTTAAATTTACATTGTTTTAAATAAACATACAACCCAATTTGCTAAAAGATATCTCTTTTGCTTTCCGTTATGTAATTTTATTAATTTAAAAGTTTAAATTTTCAAATTATTAATTTGGTATTCGGATAGTACGAGTTAAATAGGTTTAGGTACATATGTATTATTATTATTGTTATCACAATAGTTAATAAAAACTAAAATATCTCGAAAGTGTTAAATATGTTTAACTCAAAAATAATTTACTTTTTTCTATTGTTCTTAAGTATTTATTATAAAATCTAATTTTATTTATTTATATATATATATATATATATATATATATATATATATATATATATATATATATATAAATTAGAATTTTTCTTTAGCCATATTTTATATGTGGGACCTTATTTTCTTGGGTTAAATTAACAATGAAAAAACTTTCTCACCTTAAATCAACGTTTCGCTCATTGTGTTGAGCTTTCTCAAGATTTTATTGTTTCTTGATTCCTAAAATTTTTTTTTATTAAAAACACAATAAAAATATATACATACGTACACGTAAACATCCTTATATACATTGAGACGTTAAATGGCTTAAAATGACTAAAATTGTACACTTTATAACGAACTTGAAAAATACGTTTTTTGGTTAGTAGACACAAATATGAACCTTGAAGGAGCAATTTGCTTGGTGGAATGTTTATATTATGAAATATATATATATATATATATATATATATATATATATATATATATATATATATATATATATATATATATATATATATATATATATATATATATATATATATATATATATATATATATATATATATATATATATATATATATATATATATATATATATATATATATATATATATATATATATATATATATATATATATATATATATATATATATATATATATATATATATATATATATATATATATATATATATATATATATATATATATATATATATATATATATATATATATATATATATATATATATATATATATATATATATATATATATACATATATATATATATATAATAATATACACGGTGGGCTAAAAAAAATTTCCACATTTTAAATTTTTGAATAACTTTTTTATTTGTTAAATATTTTTAATAAAATTTGAGGCATGTATTCTTTGATATATAGGTTATAGAAAAACATATAGAGAATGTATGATATTCAATTGTCTTTTTTTACAGGGTCACTGGAAAAAGTATGTACTACTTTTCAAGTTATATATGGGCTATTTTCCTTCCCATAAGGTCCTTATTGAAACTTTCATTTTTCTTCGGAAACTATAATATTTCAAACTTTGCCTACCTTAAAGTTACTAATAAATTATAATTTTTTCCAAACACAGCTTATAATAAAAAAACATATTACTGCAGCAAGTTTGCAACATGTAAGATATACCTACGATGTCCTTAAATGTGCGATAAAATAAATATTAATTGAAATATTTAAAATAAATAAAAAGCAGATTTGTTGCTAAGATATTTAAGATGTTACTTAGGCTTATCCTCAAAATATGAAAAATATTTTTTGCCAGCGTTTTATATAAAACTCATCTTTTAAATCGCCCTGTACAATAAAAAAATTGATTCTCAATAATTTTGAATATGTCGTTCTGTAATCAATATCTCTGCAAATATATCTCGAAAATTGTATTAAATGATAGTAAATAAAAAGTTATTAAACATTTAAAAATGTGGACATTTTTTATGCCCACCGTGTATATCAAAAAAATATACCTACACGTATTACCTATACTCACTGGTAACTCACGTTACTATTTTGGAGTTGAACTACCGAGTAAATTTGGTCAATGCTGGGGTTGGAATTGTATTATAGTTTACATTTAGTTTACTTGGGTGTATTTTAGCCTACAGTTGCAAGGCCCCCAAAATATTTCTGCGCAAGGCTTGACATGCGAATTCGTTATTGGTCTGTTTGGACATTTATAAATGTCCTACATGAAGTCAATATTGCCATTTGACACTGGGCTCAGCGATTGGATGGAAATAGCAGTTTGCGCTTCTGCAGTTCCACAAAAAGCTCCTGAGAGCAAATGATTTGGGCAACAGTTTTAATAGATATAAGGCTATATATCTGGTTTATATGTAATGTAATATAAAAAACATCAACTATATTTTGTTTATTACTTTTTACTTCTTAGCGATTTTTTTTTTGAAGTCGGTTCTATTTTTTTAAAATATTTTTTTTGTATTGCATTCGCGACAAGGTTGAGTTAATTGCTTAATTAGTTATAGATATAAATGTTTTGTAAAACAAAGAAGTAGGTTCTCTCGTTTAATCTTTAAGTTTAAATAGTAAGCATAAGCAGTATGTTTATAATCGGGTTCAACTTTAAACATGGCGCTATACAAGATCTTTACTCTTAACATCGATCTGAAATTATTTTTATTAATAACAAAGTTAGCTTAAGGGCTTTCGTATTCTATTTTCAGATCGGAAACATTTTTTAGACAATGCGTAAACACGATTTTTTTAGTTTCATTACTTATTTCAAGTTACAAATTACTTCAAATTTCGCAATTTGATAAATTGGTAAATGATTTTAAAAACAAAACCCACAGTAGACACTTCCACAGAGTACCACAAATAAAATAATCAATTGATTTCTTTTTTACAGAATACGATGATTACTTCTACGTAGAGTACACTGAAGAAAAATGGAACTTACGTGTTTCAACACCTCTGCCACCATCGATAACAGAGTCTCAAGATACCCTGATAACAAATATGTTTGCTGTGAGAAAAACAGACAACACAACATTAGCAAAATCTACTTTAATAATTAACTTAATTAAGAATAGCTCCATAGATGCTCCAAGATTTTCTACGTTTACGTTTTATGGCTCTTATGTAAATTCCGACCCTCCCGCTGTTGAATTACATGAACCAATCAGCTTGTCACAGGAAAACAATGTTTCAATAGACAGTGTTTATATTGATCGTAAGTATTTTAATTTTCATTATTTTTTAGTTAGTACTCACAACTACTTTGAAAGCATACCATCAAAAGAAGCAATGCAAATATTTTATATATAATACTTCATTTTGATCGTTAAATCAAAATACGTATATTTTGGGAGTAACATTTAATTACTTAAAATTATTTAATTACCTAGTTTGGTTTTCTTTTTATTATTCATATTGGTTTTCTCTTTATATATTCATATTCGCTCTAAACCTGAACTTTTCGAATAATCATTCGATTGTTATTGTTGGAGGCAAAGATATTAAATGTCAAAAACAAAATAGGTAATAAACAACTTTTAAAGTAAAACAATAAAAAACTTAAAAATAATACTTATGACGTGTTGGTCCTCCTGGAACCTATAAAAGTGCAATTTGGCATGCGCAAAACAAGCCTTTTAATAATTTTAAAATTGTCAAGTGTATGCCTTTTTAGCACTGTCTATTTGTTGATTTTTTTGAGTAACAGTACCAATTTTTTGGGTACATAATTAATTTATATTTTTTAAATATATAAGATGTAAGGTTCAATAGAAAAACTCAACCTACCTATAAGGTTTATTGAGTGGTTTGAGGTATCACGTTAAAATTCTTGCACCTGCAATTATTCTGTTTATTTAAAATTATGGAGTACAATATTTCGAAATAGAGGACAATAATTTATCGCTACCATGAATATCGCAACATACATGAAATACAGCATGTCTAATATATATGCTCTGTCAGTGTGATGTGTGTTTGTTCTGAAAATTTATAAAACTAATTAATACAAATAGATTTTACTATGATTTATTAACAAGCATGTTTTAAGCATATCAGGACGATGAGCAAAACTTCTATGAGTTCGAGAAGATCCAAAATATTATATTAGATATTGGATATCATTTTGGGGTTTCTATAGCCAATATCTTTTTGTTTCCACCTTTGTACTGCAAAAACGGACAGAAGGGTATAATGTCTGCAGGGATAGCATGAGAGAAGCAGGCATTTGTTCGTAAAACAGGAAATACTTACAATAACATGTTTGTTTATATTGGAAACAGTGACTCTTTATAAGAGGTACAAAGGTGGAAACCCTGATGCTATCGCTACTTTAAGAGGTACATATAACACACGGCAGGGCAATTATCTACCATTGCCCAGAGAGAGATCTGGCAACATGGGCTTACGAAGGAAATAAAAAAATGCCCAAACTGAGAGAATAATCTTATCTTTTCAGAGAAATCGTAATACTTCTCGAGGTATGACCCAAGTGAATAAAAAAGGTATCAAGAAAAAATCTTTTGTTAAATAAACTAGAAAATAAAATATTCTGTATTGTAGGCTAACAAAAATCAAAAATTTTCTGACTTAAACTAGGTCCAAAGGATAGCCCTTTAAATACTAAAAGCCGGAAATTGAGGACTTTGCATGACTCAGTAATGATTTTTCAAAATAGGTTAACTAAGCACGAAACAACAAGTTTTATCATGCCTACAAATATGGATGCTTTTTAAGTAAAACTTTTTTAAAAATATAATTTGGTGTTCTTCAGCATTTATTTTTGTTGCATGTAAAAAAATAAGTGTATTGATTTTAAAACTATTTCTTCCCATTCACTGACGAGATGATGACTAGTTAGTTGAAAGCGCTGTGCTATAATTTTGCATTTGGATAATATACACGTTATATAGGCTAACCTTTTACCAGTTAAAAGAAAATTTAGAAAAAATTAGAAAGCAAGAAAAAAAAAGAAAGTGTATTAGAAAAGGAAAATCATTTTAATTATCCGCAGTGATAATTCTTGCGATTAAATTAAACTACTCTGCAATGACTAAATCTATTATAATTAGACGCGTTTGACAAATCTAATGATCTAACGACCACTGTAAACAGCTGGTTAGCTTGCCTAATTAAATTTTCATGCCATGGCTTTGATTATCACAGTAGAAAAAAATAAAAGTATAATTAACTAAAGCTGACAATTTTAACTGAATTCGAAATAACCGAACACTTATTTCAGTATACCTAGTCAGTTTCAATTCCAAAACGTTATACAAGAAAAATGCACAACAAATGAAGTTATATTGATATACAACCAGAGAAAAGAAATAATTAACATTTTCTTATTGGTATTTTATTAGTTTATGCAGCATCTTTTACTTGCATAAACGCTTGTATAAATTATATTTGTAATAAATTTCCATAATTTTTTAAAGATCCAGTTGCTTCCAACTGGGCTTTCGATTTTATACTTAAACTAAACGAAAATATTGTACGTCAAACTCCTACACACTTATATTGCGTAAACCTACAAAATTAAGGTATATCCTGCAAAATAATTTTACCTCATATTGTGTGAATGATAATGAAAAATTAAAGTCTAGTAGTATCATTACGATACAAAATTAATCCATTTTCATGGCAATATTAACCCTTGAAAATTTATTTATATTAACTATTTAATTATTCTTCAGACTAAGTGTTTTTCATTCCATATTATTTTTAGCACCAAAATAGTTATTGGTCAGCAATTTGCTCAGGTTTGATTTAGCTTAACTTGCAGGAATATCTTTGCGATAAAAAAAACGTGTCTTCGTTGTAATACACAATAAATAATTCAGCCAAAATGGCTTGTCAGTTTTAATATTTTTTAATTTTGATTTTGAAACTCAGGTGATGGGAAGTTTTTAGAAATCTGAGATTAAAAAATAAAACTTATTATTTAAATGTTTTAAAAATTATTTTTTTCTGACTATACAAAAAAATATATAATTTATTTTAGAATCCAGCGATTATTCAAGCGATTTCGCTCTAGATCCAGATGACTACAGTGTTAATGTGAAAACTGCTCTGAGTGACGAAGTTCTGGAGAAAGTAACAACTATTGTTTTTACCCTAGTAGCAAAATCTACTGAAGGTAACATTCACTTTTTTTTTCACCTTATATACAGAAAGTAATAGTTTTAATTTAAGAAACAAGGGTTAAAAAAGTTCAGGTCAGTTGTATTAGCGTTTTATATTGAAAACAAAAATGAATATTAATCATTTTTTGAAAATTTTAATACCAGTTGTATTTTGAACTGAGCCTATTTCCTTTTATATTTTTATCAATGTGTGGTCTTAAGTAACTACTTAAGTTAACTTACGTTTATCCCATAATATTAATTTTTTAGATACTTATGGGTATGCCACTCTTGTAATATCATTGCCAAAAACTGTAAGAAATACCTCAGTTCAAGTTGAAAATCAAGAAGTACTATTTACAGGAACATACAAAGGTGGCATATTTACGGCTCCAAATATAATTCTGGTCACAAACGACACTGGAGATAGTAGTATTTCAGTAACAATATCAAATGGTATGTAGTTATGTCACTAAAAACTTAATGATATCATAATTTAATTTTCTGTATCTTTAGGGTAAGTCGGCAAAATGTTTCATTTTTAATATATTTTAATCATGCCCGAGAATATATTTTTGAAAATTTAATTTCCTGAGTGTATTAAAAATTGAAATGTAAGTATTTCGTTTTTCTCCGTTTCTATAAATAATTTCGTAGCTTTTTTTAAATCTCCTAGTACTTCACAAAATGCAGTTTTTTACCACTAAGTTTAAATACTTTCTAAAAACCCAAGTTCAGTAAGGTTCCACATTTAAACCCATACTACATACTCCATGGAAGGTTTAAAACACTTGTTTAAAATTCCGCCTAATTTATTTTAGAAACATGACAATTATTTCGTGGATACTGTATCTTCTTAATATTAAAAATATTGGAATATAAAATACAGACAACAAATAACTAAAGGTTTATTTTAGTCATAAAATAAATTAATTAGATTTTTGCTTACTAGTTTTTAGAACATTACTTAGGATCAACTTTAATGGTTTCTTCATGTGTTGTTTTTTATGATTTCTAGTAAATTTAGTGCTCTTGTCTCCGAAGTACAATGATTGTCAATGTAACTACTGTAGTCAAATTTGAAATTACTAATTATATTTCCAATATAATGCTTCAGGTTTCACAAGTTAAACAATGGATTTTATATGTTTTTTTAAGTAAAAGTATGATTTTTTTCATTTTATTATTTAATATATAAAAATACTTTCAATCAATAGACAAAATTAGTAATACAGTGCTTCCAAGTAACCCAAAATGTATATCATTTGATGCTTAAAGTGTACTGCCTGGTATATCATCCTCTGATGATTATTATTTGTTGAAGAACTAATTATAAAATATTATGTGAATCTAATTTTTAAATTACTAAACAGGATATTTTGGGAGCCTTATAAACCTGCTGGCATATTTTTTTAACATAACGACACAATGTACGTAAATAAGGAAGCTTTAACAATCGGAAACTCGATAAGTCCAATTTTTGCAGTACTTTAATTTATACAGAAATATCATTTCATATTCAAAAGGACTTTAAGAATGAGAAAGCCAATATTGTTTTTAGTAACAATCCAAGATATATTAAAAACAAAGAGACAAAAACCAAAAAACATAATAAATCCCGTTTTTACAAGTTGAATTGTGGAAGCTATGGGAAATTTTATATTGGGAAAATATGTAGAACATTTAAAAAATAATAATAAGCACAACTTTTATTATAGAAAACAAAAAATAATTATATTTATACTGATTAACTAAAAATTGAATCCAAAAAAAAATTATATAGGTATGAAATAATTGGATTTTTGCCTTATCGTTAGTGTTTTAACTAGTTTTTGAAACATTGTTTAGGATCAACTCTAATGGTTTCTTCGTTTATTTAAATTTAGAGCGTTTGTGTCCTAAATATAATGCTTCAATGTTCTTATCAAAAATATGGTGCTTCCCAATAAAATGTTGATAATATTTGCTTCTGCAACAACTGTCGTCAAATTTGTTCAATATGTTTTAGTATACAATTTAGTAATACAATGCTTCCAAGTAACTCAAGACATACATCATTTGATGTTAAAAATTTACTCTCTGGTATACCACCCTCTGATGATTATTATTTGTTGAAGAACTAATTATATTCATCATGTACCTGACATATTTTTTTCTTTTAATAGTACTTTGCCTTTTTAACTAAAATAGTACTATATTATTTTGTTTCAACAAACTGGAATGTTTCTTTTTGTTAATAACTTCTATACAATTTATAATGTTCGTCTTGATTTTAGCGGGCTAGCCTTTTGAATGGTAAATATGAACATGTTCTTTAAATATTTAGTTGTCTTATTTATTTTTTTAGTTTAAGCTATTTCATTTTATTTCACCGCAGGTTCTACAACTAATTTTTTTTTGTGACGCATGCTTACTGACCAGCTTCAGGCACTCAGCTTAATTTTATTTAATGAGTGCCTACTTGTTCTAATTGTATTTTTTTTTGCCTTAAATAGTTACTTGCTATAGCTTTGTCAATGAGTTTGTTAAACTTTAGACATTAATGCATTATTTGATTGATCGATTGATTGATATAAAATATTATGTTAATCTAACTTCTAAATTACTAAACAGGATATTTTGGGAGCCTTATGAACCTGTTGGCATATTTTTTTAACATAACGGTACAGTGTACGTAAATAATGAAGCTTTAACAATCGGAAACCCGATAAGTCCAATTTTTGCCGCAATATTTATGGACTATATATAAAATAGGCAAATGGGTACTTTATACAGAAATAACATCTCATATTCAAAATGACTTTAGTTTTTAGTAACAATTCAATATATATTTAAAACAAAGAGACAAAATCCAAAAAACATAATAAATCCCGCGCGAAATTTCATATTGGCCAAATATGTAGAACATTTAAAAAATAATTGATGAGCACAACTTTGGTCATAGAAAACAAAAAATAACTATTCTGATTAACTAAACATTGAATCCAAAAAAAAAAAACTATTTGATGGGAATTTTGACATTTTACATTTGTAACGTAAGGTCAGTAAAGGATTTTACTAGAACGAACGGAAATCGGTAAACCCTGTAGTTCCACATTGTTAAACCTTCATTAGGTTGTAAGGCAAAATTATCATTTTTTTTATAATGAAATTGAAAATGGTTCAGGTATTTGTTGCGTACATTTAATGTCACTTCTTTATTTAAGATTTTCTATTTAAATAATAATAGTGTTGACAAAACAATTATCATGTTTTCGAATGTTACATTATATAACGAGAATGGTAGAGTGTTTATTACAAACGATAAGCACGAAGGATTCGAGTGAGTTTGTAGTTAGCCAGCATTCAAGTTGTGTACTATTATTTTTCTATGACTATGAACCTTAAATCTGAAATAATGTCGCTATCACCGGCACCTTTCAATACATAACAATAAATAACACGATTTGAGCGATCTAAGGCTAATTTGATTGCTACACTGTGCGTTATAATAATGTACAACTAATTAATAATAATATAATAATAATATCCTTTAAGCACAATTGTGCTTAAGAATGGTTTTACTTATTGACCAAACTGTATGTAAGAGAATGTTTACAGAAGTAGAAAAAGTAAATTATATAGACATTTAAACATTAATTTCTATAAAGTAATGGCTAATTCTGTTCAATATTTTTGTTTGTGTTTTTCTGTTACAGATTTGGGTATAGATAATAAATACTTTAATTTTTCCTATTCTAACAATGTGCTTTCTATTATGGTTGATGAATTACCTGAGGATATTGTGAATAATAATTCTGTAATAGCGTTAAAACTATCTATAACCGATAACAATTCCCAAGATACGGTATACGCAGTAATGAATATAGAAATAATTAGTTGTAAGTATCAGTTTAGTATATCTTGGCTGTCCATTAGGTCTTAAATTATCCTAGTTGCTTATTATAAAGTAATATTTATAATATAAATGTAGAGAATTCATAAAACAAATAGGTTACATTAGCAACATCTACTTTAATAACTATCTTAATAATAAAATTTCACAGATGTTCCAAGATTTTCTACGTTAACATTTTATGGCTCTTATGTGAATTGTGACCCTCCCATTGTTGAATTACTTGAACCAATCAGCTTGTCAGAGGAAGATAGTGTTTCAATAGACAGTGTTTATATTAACCGTAAGTATTCCAACTTTCATTATTTTTTATTAGTACTCACAACTACTTTTAAAGCAAACCATCAAGAGAACCATTGCAAAATATTGTATGCAAATAATAATAGACAAAACAAAAACTCATTTTTAAATCAAACCCAGGATGTGTCGAATAACTATTAAATTGTCATTGTGGCAGACAAGAATGTTAATTGTTAAAAACAAAACACATTATAAATAACTTAATAAAACAATAAAAAACTATAAAATTCGAATGGCCAATTTCTCTGGCTCGAACTCGTATAAGTACGAATTTCCATAGTCAAAACAAGTCTATTAGTAATTATAAAGTTGTAAAATGTATGCATTTAAAGGAAAATTACAAAAACTAGTTGATTTTTTTAATAACACTATCTCATTTTTTGGGGTAGTTAAAATTTGACGAACATATAAGGTATTTTGCTGAAATTTCTACATCAGCAGTTATTATGGGTGGGGAATACTGAGAATATTTTCTTGTTTATTGTTGTTGTTGTCATAGCTTGTAGTTTGTCGTTGTTGTCGTCATAGCTGAAAAAGATCTCTTATTGTATTTTTAATAAATAATAAGGGGATAAGATCTTTATAGGGCGTTATATAAGGTGTAAGAGAACAAGTTTTTGCTGCTGATTTTGCCATAATGTCCTTTATTTCATTTTCTTTTATTTCTATGTGGCTTGTGATCTAGCTAAAGCGGATGATATGTCCGCTTTCATGATATTTGGTTAATAGATTTAAAATATTAAGAAATGAAGGCTGATCATAGTGATATTTATTGAGTAGGTCAGAGGCAATGATATATTCCTATAGAAGAATTTAGAAGGCATTGATAATCGCCACCCTAGTTAGATTTTGTCTTTAAAATATTTATGTCATTTAAGCATTTTGTTTTGATGTATTTAAAGTGTTTTAGATGAAGTAAGTTTACTGTCTAGTCACATGGCGAGGAATTTGCAAAAAGGAGCTTCTGAGGTATGCATGCATAGCTATATTGTCTATATTAGGGCAGAATGGTTTTCCACAAAAATGAGTGATTAAAGATTGCTGGGGAGAGAAAGAGAAATCACGTATGCTGGTGCACTGGGAAAGGTAATCTACGCTATTTTGTAAATATTTTTTTCGCAAATATGGTTGCTAGGGGAAGAAAAATATATGACTATAAGTCATCAGCATATAGCCGATATTGAACATATGGAGAGATATATTATTTATACTGTTTATATCAATTATGAGTAAAGAAGGGGTGAGGACTGATCCCTGAGAAATGCAATTTTCTTGTATTTTCGTGTCTAATATTGAACTGGAGATTCTTACTTGAAGCATTCTTTTTGAAGCGAAAGTTCTGAATGAAATGAGGATTCGGATTCCCCATGAGTATAATGTTTTCAGAATATCATATCTCCAAGTAGCATCATACGCTTGGATTAGATCATATGATATCCCAAGGATACGATCGATAGTAGATAAGCCTTTTCGGAAACCATATTGGTTTGGAACAATGAGTTTGTGCTTTTCTAAGTACTAGATAAGTCGATAGTCTCTTATTCTTTCAAGAATTGAGGCGATAGCTATTTAAAATAAAATGAGCTTTTCTGGGTTTGGTAATGGGAATGAGAATTGAATGACTCCATGATACAGGGAAAGATTTTTCAAGCCAAATTCTATTGTAATGATCAAGGAGTTGAATAAGATCTTCCTCGTGTGGGTTAGAGATCATAGGAATTAGGATCTCATCTGGACCAGCAGCGCTATTCCGATTTCATTGAAATGGATACTATAGCTCTTTTAGAGTTATTTTAATATTATATGAGAAGTGTATATCGCTATCAAAGTTTGTTCGTTCTCTTTCCGCATTCGTTTTTATTGGGTTGAAGGACGGATCATAACTATTAATAGAATAGATATTTGTATAGTAATTAGTAAAAATGTTGACGATTTCTTTTAAGTCGTTAATCCATGTATTGTTTTGAATTATTCCATTAATGGAATTCGTACTTATCCCCTTTAGTCTGTTGACGTTAATCCATATTTCTTTATTAGAGGCAGAAGGATGGATAGATGAGATATATTTCTTCTAAGATATTCTTTTTGCTTCATTTGTTATCCTTTTAGCTTTGGCTCTGGATTTTTTAATTTGATGAGGTTTTCGAAGGAAGGAGAATGTTTAAATTTATTTAAAGCCCTTTTTCTGTCTCTTATTGCTCGTTTGCATTCTTCAGACGACCATGGTACTGGAGACTTGTTCTGATTGATTCTGTTAGTGGAAATATTAAGTTTAGCTGAATGTTTAATACTATTGATAAATGACGTAAATAAATCTTCATTATCCAGACTAGCGTGGCATTTGAAAGAGTTCTGATTATAATTGGGAAATAGTCATTGCTGCGTAGGGTTAAATCAATGACGGAGAAGCTGCCTAATGCTGAACTGATGTAAGTGGGAGCCATATTATTGAGAATGTGGAGTTTAAAGTTTAAGAAAAGGTTTTCTATTATTTTTTTCTAATCGATTTGTGTTTTGAGAACCCAATATCGTATTATACGCGTTGAAGTCTCCACCTAACTGCTTCGATGAACTTTGAATTTGGAAGGTATATTGAACAAAAGGTAAGGTTGTCAAGTCAAAGTCATTTAGTCATTTAGCCTGACAGCGACTGCTTCCATTTCAGAGTTTAAGTAAATGGGATGATATTGAAGAGATTTGCGGCGTAGAATTGCTACACCTGCGCTAGTATTATTCCGACCCTTTCCCATAATATAAATGTTTTTCATTTTGAATGAAAAATTTGGGGTAATAAGATTACTTAGGCTTTTTATAGTTTCTTAACTGATAAGTAAATGGGCTTATTATATCTGCCTTTTTAACAATGAAATGTTTTATAAAACTTTCAAGGAATAGATAGCTTTTTTAATATAAGAGGGTTAGTTTGAGAGCACTATTTGCTCCACGTCAGTTCAAAGACCCTCTTGTCAGAGATGGAAACGCAATATCCGAGGCTATACGAGGAAAATTTCAGACCTATTGTCGAGATTTAATCAGCCGACCATTGTGAGAACAGACGCTGTCGAGGAACCCGCTTTCTATGAGTCTAGACGCTTTTCTTAAATTGAGGTAGTGAGATCACAATAGTGAGTCCTGGGGTGACATGACCCACACATAAGAACAGCTCAATACTGCTCTGCTATCCTGCAAGGACGTTTTAAAGAGACAAATAAATAGAATAGAATAGGCTGTCGCGACTGGCAACTCTGGCCGTGAAATGTGTTGAGCTCAACGACAAAAATTTGTTGTATATAAAAAAAATATAACATTTTTAGAACTCCTTTTATTAAAATCCCAATTTGATTTGTTAACGGAGTCAAGAATTATAGCTCAGAAGTTGCAAAAATAAAATGTTTGAATTCACCACTTTCTCAAAATTAGTTTATATTTTTAAAGCATTCATAAAACTTCTCGAGGTATGACCGTAGGGAATAAAAAAGATACCAAGAAAAAAAACTGTCTCTTAAATAGCTGGATTTCTCATGTCAAATTTGACCAATTTGCAGCAGCAAGTTAAACATTCTGTATAATAGTCAAACCCACAAAAACATTATACATTTTTTGACTTAGATTAAGCCCAGAGAATCGCCTTTAAATACCGGAAGCCTGAGGTTTTGAGGGTCTTTGTTACTACTCTTTTTATCTTTAGATGAAGGACAAGACTTATTTTTTGAGTATTTTCAAAGGATTTTCAGAATTTATCTTTAGATGAGGATATACTCCGGTTATCAGAATTAGAAGTTGATTTGCATCGTTCTTTGTTTCAGGATGTGAGGAATAGTTACTTTTGTTATCCGACGGTTTCGTAATAATAGTTTGGGATGTAGGGAAGAAAGAGGGGATTGACATGAAATGAATGAATGAAAATGAATCTTTCTTAGAATTTATGAGTGTAAAAAATGCGTTTATTGAACAAGCAGAACAAATCGCCGTGCAAGTGCTTATGGGGAATGTTCCTTCTGAACTCAAAACTATATTATTAATTCACAACCCCGCAAATTTAACTTTAGCTACGAGCCACGTCATTAACTTTACTATGTTAGAAAATCAAATAAACTTAATCAAAATATAATAATAATAATAATAACAATATTCCCCAAAGGCACATACAAAAAACGCCTAATTTCTATAGACCAACATCATTTCAACAATTGCCGAGTATATTTCCTTCCCAAAACAGAAATTTTGATTCGCAACAAACCCAGTTTCCCAGCCAGGCTATAAATATTCAACCTCGGAAGTTATTTCCCCAAAGTTTCCCGACTAACTTTCAAGTTTTTGAAAAACCAAAGAAATGTTTTTTCACCCCAAAATTCTAATAAAAATCTAAACCAACCTACACCAATGTCCGGAGTTAGTGTCCAGCAAAGACATTTTAGAGTTAACAATTCAAGTCAACAACAGAATCAATCAACTCAAATGCCTAAGAGTAATTTTCAAAGGCCAACAAACTTTACGCCACAACAATGCTTCTGGCAGAAAAACCCTCATGCCAATCCATTAAGATTCCAAGAAATCACATATATGAATGACTATCTCGAATCAGAATACGAACATATTGACGATTCAAATTCCCACTACACTGATAATCTAAGTGAAATTGAACAAGAATATACCCAATTTTTCGGCAACAATGAAATTTATGAAGAACAACAAATTTCAGAGGAAAACGAAAATTTTCCTTCGGAAGCCTCTGGAATAGACCATCCAGTTTAACTTGCTTTCAAATAAACGCCCTTCCATATATCGAAATAAGCAATCTCTCATGTAAACTCTTGATAGACACGGAAAGTCACACTTCTCTAATTCGACCACCTATTGCGGAAAAATATTTTGCAAATAAAATTCGTAATTCAAAACACACTCTAGTTACATGCATGGAAAAACAAACAACACATAGCAAAGCAAAAATTATTATTTTATCAAGCTTTGGTATTTCCCAACCACTTGAATATATACTCCATAACTTTCATGATTATTTCGATGGCATAATAGGCATTAGAGATTTAAAAAAACTAAACCTTAACACAAACTTAACGAACCAAACACTATACAAATATAGTATATCTTTTTATTTCCGCACAAATTTTGAAATTCAGAAAATTGAAATTTCAACTAACAATAGTTACTTAGCGAAAATTAATACTGATTTGCCAGAGAACTAGGAAATAACTATTCCTTATATAAAAACTAATCAAGTCGAAGTACTCTCTTGCATCACCATAGTAAATAATATCCAAGTTCTCCTCGAATTAGAAACTTTACTGAAGAAAGTGTAATTATCGAATTTTTGCTACACCATATAAGAGAAATTAGTTCCCCGTTTTATTCCGAATAATTTGAAGTTTTCAATTTAGAACAAGTACGAAATGAAGTAAACCAAAATGATGACTATACAAAACTAAATGACCCTTTTCACTCATTCGTTCAGATCATCTTAATCCCGAAGAAAAAATGCATTGAAGAAACTAATTAATCATTACCCGAATGTCTTATACAAACCAGGTGACAAACTTACATTTACTAACCGTGTTAAATATGAGATAAAAACCACGGACGAAATTCCTGTACATACTAAAACTTATACATATCCTTATGTTCATCAGCAGGAGGTCAAAAAGCAAATTTCTCAATTACAAATAGATAACATTATCAAACCTTCTCACAGCCCTTGGTCATCTCCTGTTTGCACTGTCCCAAAAAAGACGAACGCATCTGGCAAACAAAAATGGCGCATGGTCATCGACTACCGCAAGGTCAATGAAAAAACCATCGATGATAGGTATTCTTTGCCCAACATTTCTGATATCCTGAATAAATTAGGTAGAGCCCAATATTTCAAAACATTAGATCTCGCCTTAGGATTTCACCAGATCAAAATGCAGCCGAATTCTATTCAAAAAACTGCTTTTAGTGTAGAGAATGATCATTATGAATATACTCGTATGCCATTTGGTTTAAAAAATACTCCAGCCACTTTTCAGTGTGTCATGGATAAGGTTCTCTAAGGCCTTCGAGGTAAAATTTGTCTTGTCTATATGGACGATATAATTATTTTTGCAACATCCCTTCAATAACACATTAAAAATTTAAAAGTATTATTTCAAAGACTAATAGAGAATAATATGAAAATCCAATTAGATAAATCAGAGTTTCTCCAAAAATCAGTCGAATTTCTAGGTCATATTATTACACCAGAAGGAATAAAACCAAACCCTCGAAAAATAAAGGCGATAAAAACATTCCCAATTCCAAAAAACCCGAAAGAAGTTTTAAGTTCTTCCTAGGTCTCATTGGATATTAGAGGAGATTCATAAAAGGTTTCGCAAAACTTACCAAACCACTGACAAATTGTTTAAGAAAGGATAAAAAGGTAATTCATACACCTGAATTTGTCAAAAGTTTTCAGATATGCAAAGAACTTCTTATGAATGACCCGATACTCCAACACCCTGATTTTTCAAAACCATTTCTATTAACAACCGACGCATCCAATTACGCCATTGGAGCAGTCTTATCCCAAGGTCCAGTAGGTCTACCTATCGCTTATGCCTCTCGTACTCTTAACCCTGCCGAATGCAATTACTCGACGATTGAAAAAGAGTTATTGGCAATAGTGTGGGCAACCAAATATTTTCGATCCTACTTATTTGTAGTAAATTTCAAAATTCTCTCTGACCACTTCAATGGTTAATGTCAATTAAGGAGCCAAATTCTAAACTGGTACGATGGCGATTAAAATTAGCAGAATTTGACTACCAGATCCAATATAAAAAAGGCACACAAAACATGAATGCAGACGCATTATCCAGACCCGCTTTGCAAATAAATACGCTAGAAAACAATGACTTTCCGGAGATACACATACCGGACGACAACTTAACATTAGCCGATATAAGTGACTTTGAAGAAACCTTCGAAGTACTTATAAAAGACAATTTACCTAATCTTACACCAATACCGTTTGGGTATAGACACACAATACAACATTTAAAACCCCCTTATATAAAAGCCCCTGTCAAAGTCTTAAAAAAGCCAGAGAATTTAGAAATACCAGAATTTTTAGATAATAGCTCAAATTCCACTAGTCAGCACCCATCTAAAAAACCTGTAAATACCCCTAGAAATAAATCTCCCCAAGATCAGGATAATAATCAAACAGTACACACATCCGAGGAAAATCCCATCCTAGGAGCACCTTACACAATAAAACACCTTAATACTTTTAAAAATCAAATTATTTTTCGTTATTTTAATAACACTTCTAACATAAAAGAAACGCAATACCCATTCGAAGGGAAGAAAAGAATAATATTCTTTTTACAAAATGATCCCCCTGAAAATATAATGTTAGAATTAATTAAAGAAAATATTCCTCCAGACAGTTACTGCATGCATTGCAAAGACAAAACCCTTGAACCAATAATATTAAGAAAAATTCATAAATCCTTTAATGCCAATTCATTTCAACTCAAAATAAGCAATACGCTTGTCAAAGATATCACCGACAAAGGCGAACAAACTCACAAAATACAAATATACCATGAAACAAAAACATCTCACCGCGGAATTACCGAAAACATTATCACTAAAAAGAAATTTTTATTGGCCAAACATGGAAAAAGATGTGCAACAATATGTTAATACATGTGAGATTTTTCAAAAAACCAAATATGAAAGACAACCACATAAAATACAATTGAAACCAACCCCTATTGGTAACGAGCCATTTGAATACATTTATAGTGATGTTTACCAATTTGACCAACACAAATTCTTGACGATAATTGATAGCTTTTCAAAATTAGCACAGGCTTATCACATCTCTTCGGAAACAAGCCCCGAGATAGCCGGTAGATTAATTGAATATATTAAACACTACGGTATCCCTGGAAAAATAACAACGGATAATCACTCCTCCTTTAAAAACGCATTAATACAAGACCTTTGTAAGCTACACAATATTTAATTACACTATATTATTCCCCCAGTCCAAATTCAAACAGTCCAATCGAACGCTTCCATTCAACAATCAGGGAAACGCTACTTTCTATACTTGAGAAAAATCCTAAGGAATCCATAGAAAAATTAATGTCCCTTGCAATCCTTTCATATAACAACTCAGTACATTCAACAACCAAGTATACGCCTTTTCAAGTAATTAAAGGAAAATTAGATTGCAAAAACCCTCTTCAATTTTCAGAAGAAGAATTACAAACTTAATTTATGACCGAACACCGCGAAAACATTAATAAAGAAATTTACAACAAATTAAAGGGTTCTCAATAGAAAACCTTAGAGAAACGTAGTGAAAAATTAAACGAACCTCCTGAAATTGACACATCTAAGCCCGTATATGTAAAAGCAACAACTAGACAAAAGCGAATGCCCATATATAAGAAACTAAAAAATCCTCGTAACTCCTTACAAAAAGAGAAACTATTTGACAATAAAACCCCTATTCATAAGAGACGTCTTAAGAAACACCGAAAACTAAAAAATGATTTCATTGTTTCAGACGATGCTCGAGACACGGATTCTGCTGTTGTTATATTACCCATTTCTCTAGGAAATACTTATCTAATTAACGATCAGCGCACTTCCTTTTATCGTGTAAATATTACAATAATTAGCACATGCCTACAAAACATTGAAAGTTCATTAGCAAAAATTTAAAAAGCCATTTCACAAGACCTTAGACGTGAAGTAAATTAAATCAAAGCCTATATTTATATGACCAATTCAATAGAACCATTTCTTTATTTAAAGAAAAAAGACAAAAACGTGGGCTTATCAATATTATAAGTAATGCACAAAAATGTTTATTCGGAACATTAGATGTGGATGACGAATTAAAATATTATAATTATATACGCATTTTAAATAATAATCAAAAAATTTTTAGCGAGGACATGAAACAAAATAAATACGTACTAAAGGCAATTACAAACACTTTCACAATTCAAATCGACACGTTAGAAAATAACCAGAAACAAATTAAAAATCGTTTAGACTCATTAGGAAGCCAAGAAGCAGGCTTCGCAAATACTTTCTATATATCCGTGATAATTGACAATACTAATTTGCAAATACAAAGACTTAATGAGCTTTTACAGAATTTAGAAATCGCAATTAGCTTCGCGAAAGTTGGTGTTATGCACCACTCCATATTACAGCCGTCCCATTTAAAAGAAATCATTAGACACATTCCTAACGAAAGGATTATAAAATTTAACAACATGATTAATTACTATGAGATAATAACGACTCAAGTATTAATACAAAATGACTTGATAATATTCTCAATACATACACCAATGATATATTCAAACCTTTATATATTGTATAAAATATATCCCATTCCTATCCTTAACCACACTTTAACATCCAACATCATTATATACTACTTACAAGAGAAGTCTTCTACAATAGCCCATATGAGTATCCACGAATCGAGAACAGTCATCTGTGCAAACTGGACGATTTGACAGATGAACCCTGCCTATACAACACCTTAACAAAAGCCAGGAGCGAATGCCCCACTATGGAAATAGCATACACTTCCAGTACTATCAGAAAGGTACAAGACAATACTGTGTTAATTATTCCTGAAAAACCAATTTTACTGAAAAGTCAGTGTCAATTTTCAACTAAACAGGAGTTAATAAACTCCCCTTGTTTAATATCTCTTTATGATTTTAAATTAGAAATTATTACCTTTTCATTTAAAAGAGATGTAAATGAAATTGTCGATTTTCAGTTAAAATTACCAGTGCTTAAGTTCGACTTAAATTCTACTTCTAAGAAAGTACTCATCCTAAAAGAAGTAGATCATTCTGCAATAAAGCAGGCTCAACACTTAGCCGACCAAATAAAAAATCATAAATTAGAAAACTTAAAAATAGTTTCTCAACCAAATCATGTTTGGACATATGTAACAATAATCTTAGTTATAATAATAACATTATGTATCTTCTTCATCTTGTATTACAAATACAGTTCAAAGAAAATCATTACAAAAGACATTGAACTCCACATTGTAATAGATTCAGAAAAAAGTGATGAACCTTTGTTTTCTGAAACTTAAGGAGGGAGGAGGAATTATATATCCATTATTTAGGAACTCCATACACTTTCTAGTCATTAGTGATGTCTTATGTTTAGATACCAGGTTCCATATAAATACCACCATTTTCTAATGTTAGTCTACGTTGTTACTTCGTCGTGTTAACGTATATTCGTAGAACTTAAGAAAATTGTAATTTTAGAATTGATCGAATAAATTCGTTTTAAATTGTAATAAACGTTTTTTAAAAATGGTCTTTCTTGAAAATTGCACTTAAATTGCGCATTAAATCCTAAAAACATTCTTATTTTAATGAGATGCTAGAGATAAAGCGGCTTACAACTAAAAGAAAATTCAATTTTTCCAGGCCACTATGAAAGCTTATAGATCGACTGTGGTGTTATAGTCTATGTCCTGCTGCCATTTAGGCGACCGTGATTGAAGCATTGCATAGAAGGAAAAAATTCTAATTCTTTGCAGAAATATTTTTTGCAACTAATGAACGCTTACACTTTAATTAATAAATTTGTAGCTGACAGTTTTAACTGGATACAAAATAACGGAACATTGGTGCCTATTCCAGTATACATAATCAGTATCAGGAAATTGCATAGCAACTGTAATTATATTGAGATACATCAGGAAACAATGAAAGAATTACTGATCTAATTTAAACATTCACTTCATTGATTCCCTTTGGGTTACTACGAACTACGAAATTATTCTTTACACTAAATTCCTTTTCATTCCATTTTATTTCTAGCACCAAATCAATAGACGTATCTATAATTTTATAAAATTAATAAAACGACATATTCATGTCACATAACAATGTGAAAACAAGTCATTAGTCAGCAATTTATAAAGGTTTGCTTTAATTGAAATGCAGAAAAATCTTACTGCCAAAACAATATGTTTTCCATGTAACAGACAATAATTTATAAATATTGATAATTTGTTTGCCAGTTTTTATATTTTCTTTAGTTTTCATTTTGAATTCCAAATGACGTGATGTTCTGAGAAATCTGCTAGTAAAAATAATTCTTTGGTGAATACTTTCCCAATTTATTTATTAAGTTATACCTATTACATAGTAATTATATTCTATATTTAAATGTGGTAACCTTTTTTATTCTTTTATGCCTATAATATAGAAAACATATTTTTTTTTAGAATCCAATGATTACTCAAGTAATTTCGCTCTGGATCCAGATGACTACAGTGTTTCTGTGAAAACTGCTCTGAGTGACGAAGTACTGGAGGAAGTAACAAATATTGTTTTTACCCTTGTGGCAAAATCTACTGAAGGTATATTTCACATTTTTGACACCTAATATACAGAAACTATTAGATTTAATTTAAGAACAAAGGGCTATTTGTTTGTCTTAGCGTTTTATATTAAAAACAAAAATGAAAAATAATCATTTTTTAAAATCTTTAATTTCAGTTGAATTTTGAGTTCAGCCTATCTTTTGTCACATTTTTACTACCCTCGTAAGAGGGAAAAAATCACACTCCGAAATTTGAAAAAATCATTATTAATAAACTACGGATTGAATGGACTTCGAGATTTGCGTTATAAAAGTGTTTGCTTAAATTCACTATAGCTGAAGAAAATGGCGGTCTAATGAAATGTTAAAAAAATCAGGTAAAAGTCCATTTCTAAAATCAAACTTTTTTTTTATGGAGGAAAATAATAAAGATCATAATTTATTTTTTGTAGAATACGTAAATGATGTTATGAAAAATAAATAATTATAAATACATTAAAAAGCCAAACAAATTGTAAATTATATTTTATACGGTTTTTATAGTTATCACCAAATAATTTATTGTCAATGCACTATGTTACCTTAAGATATATAAAACTATTTTATTTCAGAAAGCCCTCATGTTATACCTTTTTTGTGCAAAATGATTTACTGCGACGGCGACGTGCCTAAGAAGTATTTGTTAATATTGTTGAATAAACGGAATTTTATTTCTACGAATGTTGTAGGGTGTATAAGGTATTTCAAAAAAGTGTGGAAAAACGGTTGAAATTTATAATATATTACCCTGTATTTTATTTTACAATGAAAAAGTTTTATTTTTGATAGTTGCAACTTTCGCAGATTTAATATCTTTATAGAGATTTCAGAACCATCTGTACAGGAACATAACTGGAAATTCCATTGATAATATTTTCTTTTGACTACAAAAAAGAAAGAAAACGCAATTGTGTGGTGTATTACTAAATAACTATATGCGGAACTAAATCGGGTCATACCTCACTATTCCTAATAAAAGAAAATATTCATAACGAGGGAAGTTAAAGAAAATTTACGTAATTTAAGTAACTTTACATTAATATCACATTGTTTTTTTTAGGCACTTACGGGTACTCTACTCTTGTAATATCACTGCCAAAAACTGTAAGAAATACCTCAGTTCAAGTAAAAAATCAAGAAATACTATTTACAGCAACATACAAAGACGGCGTATTTACAGCCCCAAATATAACTCTGGTTACAAACGCCACTGGAGATAGTAGAATTTCACTTACAATATCGAATGGTAAGTAGTTATATTTTAATTGCTTTATCTCCAGTATGAGTCTGCGTTGTTTGACTTTTATTGTATAGTCCAATGTTCGATAAAATAAGAAGACTTAATTTTTATACCGCTCAAAGAAAATATAATTTTCTCAAATTTAGATTCTTGGATATATTAAAATGTGAAACGTATGGTAAGGGACATTTGCCAAGATATAGCCATAAAATATTCGTACTAGTCCAGGGAAATTAAAGTGGAATTTATTAAACCGGCAACACAACGTATTGATTGCATTTTGTATATTTTTTAACTCTATTCAATGTAATGACCGTACTTATTAAAGAGTTGCTATCTGTGCCTTTTTTGGACTCATAATATTAAGCTCTGTTTCTATTTGGTTTTTATTAAAAAGTGCACTATTTTTGTCAAAAGAAATATAATGGCTAACATAGGAAATAGTTAGAACAACGAAAACTTGACGAATAAAGGTATTCTAAATCATTATTCACAAAGCACTGAAATAATTGCCTCAACAATATTTTTTCTTGTACCATGTGTAATTTACGTTGTAAGTCCAGTAGGTGGCGAGATAGCAGCCGAGCCTGGAATATAAACTAATACTGTAATAACACTTAACGGACGTGTATCGTGTAATATTTTATTTCATATTGTCTTTATAATCTTTTTTAAAGTCAGTCTAAAGTTATAATTATTTAAATTGTATCACTTCAGCGATGTTAGTCATTGTTTTCCATAGCTAATTATGACTATCTTTTGCTTGTCATTGTCAAGTAAATAAAACCATATTATTTTTTACAATTTAAGCGAGATAATGTCAAAGGCAAACTTGGAAAATAGTTGATTCCTAATATTAATAATAATTATTATTATTATAATAATAATACAAATAATACCTACGACAAAACTGGTCTGAACTAAGATCAACAAGAACAAAACAGATGTGCATTAAAGAGAGACCAAGAATAATAGGCAAACAAACGTACAATAAAATGCTCTCCCTTCTATTAACAGGCGATCCAATATCGGGACACTTTGAGCTTCTAAACACCACAAAACATCAACCCTTATAACAAAACATCGGGCGAGCAGCGTAACGGTCGAGGACGTTGCGGGAAAGGGTCGATCACGACCAAGCAAAGGAAAATAGACCCACCAAAAGAGCCGGCTAAGCTGGCACCCACCAAGGCGGGAAAGGCAGGGCAACGCATGAGCCGCATTACAGAATCTAGCAAACCGATCATGCTCTGCCCAAATGGATACACAAATAAATCTGACGCAGATGCTTACTAAACATAACCACTTGAGCCCTTTACAACAGCAGATATATCGCAACGACTACCTGCAACTACCAAGGCAGGTACCAAGGAAGAGGTTACAATGGACAGACGAAATGAATCGAACGGTGATGCATTCCTACTACACCGCTACTAAACTTAAGACAATTTCATCAGGATACGAACATAAACTGCATATACTTTTTATAGCACAATATCCAGAATACAAATCACTTATCACAGAACAGAGAGTAATAGATCAAAAAGAGTCATCACTAAGACCAGTAAGATCACCCCACTCGCATTGCAAAACATCAAAACTATGGTAGCTGCTGAACTTCAGATTCATCAACCAAACATTAAGGACAGTGGGGCAGATGCCAAAACGACCACACATACAAACCAGACCCACTTTTGCGCAAGAGCATCTGCAACCTCACAAAATGCTCAGTAGGGGCGAAGCTCCCAGCAACAACCCACGACAGATGACAAGCACCATGCAGCGCACAGGACAAGTGAATCACTCGTCCAAAGCACCATACACGAAACAACAAAATTAGAAAAAAATTGGGACATCTTACCCAATTCTTGAACGACAACAAGTCAAAACGTATCAGACAAAGTGTAGAGAAAATGAAATCTGCATCTCCTGATCACACGCTTACAGAAATCCTTGACACTCTAAAGCAAAAATTATCCGTGTATGCCGCAAGACCCCGAAGATACAAAAAGTCAAATGAAAGAAAGGACGCTAACAACCTGTTTCGAAGAAGCGAAAAACAGTTCCAGCAAAAAATCATGAGCAATGAGGAGGCACGAGTAATAGAACCACCGCCCAAACAAGAGATCACCGAAAACTGGAAAAGCATTTGGTCAGAACTGAAACTACACAATAATAACGCTTCATTGATTAAAGCGGAAGAAGACAGACGCAAGTGCTTGGAGAAACAGGAGGACTTAGCAAGGACGACACAAGAAGTTGCAGAAACAATCAAATACACGCATAACTAGAGATGCCCTGGAATAGATAATATTCAAAACTTCTGGTACAAACAGTTTACCTCCACACCTGAAGCTGCCACTCGCCAAATAAATGAAATTATTTTAAAACCTAGCACACTCCCCAATTTTCTCACCCAAGGAGTAAACTACCCTAAATCCAAAAATTTAGACAATAAAGACCCTTCAAATTACTGACCTATTACGTGCCTTTCAACCCTATATAAGATCATCACAGCCACAATTCCCAGTAGACTAGAACAATATCTAGCACACAAAACGTTCTAACGGAAGAGCAAAAAGGGTGCAGGAAAATCAGCCGAGGACGCAAGAAACAGCTAATTATAGACAGCGTCATCATGGAACAAACCAGGAAAGATTATAGAAACCTTCATGCTGGTTACATAGATTATAAAAAAGCCTTTGATTCGTTACCCCACAGTTGGCTAACCAGAGTGCTAGAATTATACAAAGTCAATAAAAACAGCAGACAATTTCTACTCAAATCATGAGTACGTGGAAAACTAAAATCAACTTGAGAACACAAAAAGAACAAATCGAAACAGAAGAGATCTACATCAGACAAAGCATATTCCAGGGAGATTCACTCAGCGCTTTGTGGTTCTGCCTCTTCCTCAATCCACTCTTAAATGCACTGAATAACACAAACTTCGGATTCCAAATTAAACACCAAAAAAATAACCTACACAAAATAAACGATCTGTACATGGATAAAATTATACGCATGCACAAAAGCACAGCTAAAGGAACTGCTTAAAATCACAGAAACGTTTACCCTGGAATTTGGTATAAGTAGATGTAAGCTACTTCATATCAACCAGGGGCAGTGGAAAGATCACCCTTCGATGGAAACAATCAACAATGAAACCATGGATAACATGCTCAAAGAAGAAACATACAGACACCTAGGCTTCTATCAAAGCACCAAAATTAACCACACTCATATCAAATCAGAGCTGAAGACGGAATTGAAAACCAGACACACAAAACTGCTAAAAACAAAACTGAAGCTATTAACACCTTCGCCATACCTATTCTTACGTATTCGTTTGGTATCATTAAATGGTCACACACAGACATAGAAAACATTCACATTCTCATACGTTCTGAATTCACTAAACACAGGAAGTTACGTCCCAACGCATGCAAGAAAAGACTCACTATCGAGAAAAAAGAAGGAGGGAGGGGAATTATAGATTTACAATCGCTAAATAAAAAACAGATTTATGAACTCAGAAAATTCTTCTACAACAAACAAACTAAAATCCACAAGACAATAGTGAAGGCAGACAAGAATTATACACCGCTCGATCTGTCTCAAACGAGCCACGTAGCAGACGCACACAGTCACGTCCAATCAAGACTAGAAAAGATGAATACCTGGTCTGAAAAAAATACTTCACGGAAAACACATATACCACATAAAGCAAGGCCACATACATAAAAAGCTTTCATATACGTGGTTACAAGAAGGGCAGTTGTTTCCCGAAACAGAAGGCTTCCTGCTTGCCATCCAGGACAAAGTCATAGCAACCAGAAACTACCGAAAGCACATCATCAAGGACACAACCATTGAAGACGACAGGTGCAGGAGATGTCACCAGCAGAGAGAAATGACTGGAACTGAATACACCGCGAGACACAACTCAGCAGCGAAGGTCGTTTCACAAGTATTAGCCACAACATACAAACTAACTGAGAACACAGACCCTTACTACCATTATACACCAACATCCATACTTGAAAACGACGAGAACATCTAAGCGAAATACAGTGAGAAGATCGCCAAATACACCGACTTGGCAATGGAAGTAAAAAGGCTGTGAAATCGGGAAAGAGTCATCATTGTTCCTCTCGTCATATCAGTAACAGATCTCACCACAACAACGTTTACACCGCATTTGGCTCAATTAGAACTTAATACAATACAGACATTCACAGCAACATCCAGAAATCGGTCATTTTGAAAACATGTAGCATCATTAGATCATTTCTTAATACACAATATATATATGTTTTTTTTCCATTTCCTTTTTTTGTTTATTTTTTTTTTGTACTAACTTGGTATAATCCCGTCAGTATAAAATACAATTACTACCAAAGAAAATTACTCAAATCCCATTAAGTGTCCGTTAAGTGTATCCGCAAAACAAATCGTAAAACAACTCGTACTGTAATATTGGATGATAATTTTAGTGTTCAAGGCAAATGTAACGTATGTTTCAAAAAAAGTATCCAATAAAACACTAATAGCAATTACGGTTTTTGACGTCAAACATTTAACGTGAAATATTTCGAATTAAAACGCAAAATTTACCTTCAATTTGTCCTGATAAAATAACATTATTCCATGTGTTTTTTGTCTAGATGTGATTATTATTCGGTACATTGGATATTACAATTAATAAAACCTTTTTATTCGGCTAATGTTTATAACCCTATCGATTAGTTGACCTACCGACCCACCGTAAGTATATTTAATGTGAATAAGCCCCTATCTATTTGAAGGCACTTAGCATGCAAAGAAATATGAATAATTATACGACTTATTAAGAAAAACTTACAAATTCCATCCCACTTAGTATTTTTTATGAATATTTTTTGTTACAGATTTGGGTATAGATAATAAATACTTCCATTTTACTTATTCCGACAATGTACTCTCTATTATGGTTGATGAATTACCTGATGATATTGTGAACAGTACTTCTGTAATACCTTTGAGACTATCTATAACAGATAGCAATACTCAAGATACTGTGTATGCAGTAATGAATGTAGAAATAAGTAGTTGTAAGTATTAGTTTTATATATCATGGTTGTTCAAATTTTCATATTCGGTTTTAAATTTGCCTAGTTGCTTGCTATAGGGTCACATGTAGGATATAAATTTGGAAAATTTAAAAATTAAATGTGTTGCTTCGCATATACAATGTGCCAACGAACTTATTAGCCAGCCTGTCCTTTCTTTGTAAGCAACATTTTGATTTGAAACTAGACGAAGTATGTGTTTGGGTCAAATGCAGAGTTTGGTAATTCAAACAATTGACTGGGATCACTATTAACTTTGTGTTTTAAATGAAATTCCCAATATATATTTTTTGAAATTTTATAGTTCTACAGAAAACTTTAATATTAAAACATGCATCATACACTCCCGTGAAAATGGCAATTAAAATGTCACATCAATCAAAAATTATTCCATTTCACTATATTTATTTATTTACGGGAAACCCCATTACAAAATATAAATTACTAAGATTAACACAACGTTATAATAATAAATGGTATCTATGTCATACAACGAACATGTAGATTTCTGACTATAACATGTTTAATTCACACAATTTACACCTAAACGGAGTATAAAAAGAATAGAAGGCAATTACAAATATTTAAGCTGAATTACAAAAGCATGAATTTTAAATGCCTTTTAAAGGCAACTAGACACAATCCAAGAACATCCAAATTATAGCTATTTATGAGTTTGAGTTTTCTATCTATAGGAGCGTGCTTACCATCATTACCGGCACGAAAATATAAAAAAGGTAAAGTGCTTGTCCCTAGTGGTCTGTTAGGAATATTAAACTTCTTGAGTAATCAGGTTATTTAACAGCATAAAGACAAATGTCGCACCAATTTGCATCCTACAAGTTTTTAGCTAGTTAATATGCAGAACTTGCATGATATGTGATCAATTATTTGAATCTCTAGTATAAATCCACAGAAGCATAGGAATTTGTTTAAAACATGTTCCAGCGATGGATTTGATAGAAAAGAGACCAAACCAGCGATGAATACTCCAATTTCGATTCAATCAGTGACTCGTAAATTGCCGTCAGTGCCTTCATTGAACGTTCTCGACAATGTCTCGTTACATGACCTAACAATCGGGAAGAGCTAACAGAAAACAAAAGTGTATGCTCAATGAAAGATAGCGAAAGATAGATAGATAGATATATTTCTAAATTTTTAATCACTGATGTTTCTTGCAATAGACATTAAATAAATAAATAAATAAATAAATAAATAAATACATAAATAAATAAATAAATAAATACATAAATACATAAATACATAAATAAATAAATACATAAATAAATAAATAAATACATAAATAAATAAATAAATTAATTAATTAATTAATTAATATATAAATAAATAAATACATATATTTTTAACAGCCATCCACTTACAGGAAAAAAAATACATTTGTAACAAAATTATATGCAGATAAATAGAAACAAAATATATTATGAGAGCTACAAAAAAGCACCTACACCCTAATCGAAATTTAAATCAAGAATTTTACAACTATCCGAGAACGGCAAAAAAGAAAAAGAAACAAATTATAAATCAGTTAGCCTGCCTTATAAGAACACTTAAAGAGTCAAAAATTAAATCCCCACTATTACCACACATTTCATAAATATACCTACGACACATATAATATATTGGGGCTCTAGTCAGCATGTTTTTATTGGGGCGGATACAGTAAAATGTGCGAGTATTTCGGGAACTGAATGACGGAAGTAAAAATTTTGATTTAATAAATGTATGCAGTCAATTTTACTGTTTAATACATTGTATAAGAACGATAAAGCTGTTCTTTTTCTGCGAATGTCAAATTATATTTTATTTAAGCGGTTTTAAGAAACTCTGACTAGTTCCTCTAGTTGGATAAAGATTAACAATTGACAATAAAGAAACTAATAAAATAAAATTTTTGTACGTCTAGAGATAAGTGATTATCAGTATACCCTCGTGTGAAAGAATCGAGACGAACAAAAGAAGCCTGCCATGGTTGAAATAATTACCAATGTTATTTATAAACACATCGAAGAATAATGGTGCACAATCTTACTCTTGGGGTGCACCCGATGTAACCATTATTTCTCCCGACACAAAATACCCAATTTTGTCCGTTTGTTTACGCCCTCATAAACGTCTTCTTATCTACCTCAGCAAACCATCGTCAATCCCTTCCACAACTTATCTTAAATAATAATAGACTGCAATTAATCGAATGAAAGATCTTGAAAAAGTCGATGTAAATCTACTTTGAATCTACCATGCTGATTGATAACGTAAACAACACCTATAATTTTCCATATTATTGTTTTGCCCAGATTTAAATTTAGGCTTGTAACTAGAAGCAAACTACACACAATTTTATCAAAAAGTAGTCAAGCAAACTACAGATTTTATCAAAAAGTAGGCTTAAGTGGAGTTGCCACATCCAGGTTAGGATGTGGCATCTCGAGGAAATCTTAGGAAACTGATAGGAATGCTAACGAGACATTGTAAGATAAACAAACACCTTCACACCTTGGGCGTCCTCCCAGATCCAAGTTGTAGGGGGTGCAACGAGGAAGACGAGACTGCTGAACATGTTCTTTGTTACCGCCCAGCTCTTGTAAATACCAGATAATCCATTATGGGTGAAAGATGGCCAGAAATGGCCACAATCGGAGGATGCTCGGCCGTTACAATGCTGAACTTCATCAATGCTGATAAAACTCCGAATGAGTAATAGTAATAGTAAGTATAGTAATAATAGTAAGTAATAGGTTGGCGCAAGTCATTCCTCCATTCTCTCTATCTATCTATCTATCCGGGTTAGTAAAGTCGTTAGAATTATTTAAATGTCTATTAGAGTAAACTTTAAACACGTACCAAAGAATTTGGAAAACAGCTCAGATATTCCCCAACCGTTGTTAATACATTCATCGCCCAAAAACATGACGTCAGGTATGACATAGGAAGAAGTTTTTTGCAATTTAATTTAATAACAAATTTCCAAAAAGCCCTGGGATTCGATTTCAAATTAATATCTATCTCTCTAAAATAGTTAGTATAACGTAGCCTGTGTAATTTTTTGCACTCACCGCGAAGAGCATTAAAATGCTTGTAGACATCGAAGGTCCCAGACATTTTGAAATTTGTTTGAACCTGCTTCTTTAAAGCCATCAGACTCCTTAATTTTGCACTGAACTACTTTGGGATGGGTGCAGAGCAATAATGTTTTTGAAGATCAAATAATCCTATGTTCATGTTCAGAATGAGGTAAAAGCACTTTACAGGTTCGTTTGCATTTAAACTCCTAAGGCATTTCTTCCCATTTATACTACTCTATAAGCTAGAGTTTGATAATATTTTATGAGGTCTTTATTTTAAGACAATAGGGAATATGATATAAACATTTAAAAACCATTGGATCTAAGGCCAAAACTAGAGAAATATTAGAAAATTACAAATCGAGGAATTTATCTCTCATGTTGAGAATGCTAATATTATGCTGTAACAAATTGGTAATTGCATAACCTTGATCTATGATATTGCTGTCCCTGAACATTCTTTTTTTCGATACGGCATTACCAGAGTAATTAATCTTAGATCTTCAAGGGACTGCATGTGATTCAGATACTTATCATCTGGTTAAGAAGGATGGATATAAACGCCACCTATAATGAACTGGAAATCGTTAAAAGCGCAAATGTAGAAACATTTTAATTTGGTATTTTGAGCTTATATAAGGTATATTCATATACCTTATATAAGCATATCATAAAGTTATAGTATCCTTTTATAAAAGTATGACTTCGGGTACGGTTTTAACTGGAAGTACTACAAAAATACTTTTTTAAACATAAATTTTATTTTAATTTAATTTTACTCAAAATTTTTAACATTTTTTATTTATATTTTCTTATGTCTGATTTAGAGTAGATATATCTTCTCTTCTGTAAAATTATAACAAAAGTAACCGATGTTAATTTAATATTGGCTCTGTCCATGGGCGAACCGTCCATTAAGATTAGTTAAGCACCATATATGTATTTTTTTTCTTGTTAAAGTAACAATAATTATTTCTACTCGGATAAACGAATATTTAAATTAATTTTAGGAAATATTTATATACAAACTAAATATATACACAACATTCTTATTTTCTTATGCTTTGCCTTGAAATAAAAACACTCTCACGTTGCTGTTGTTTTAGCTCCAGCAGTAACAACAGGTGTAATGTAGTGTCATAGGGTGTGTTAAAAGCTGCTATAAAAGGAACTGCAGCAGACAGGAAACTGCAAAAAATATATGAGAATTTTTCCGCATGATTACAGGCTAGCCAGCAATGTGCTCGATTCAAGATTAAGGCTGGATTATTAGACTTTTTTAGTTAGATTTTAATTTGACATCAAGGCCAAAACTGTGATTGTTAGTAATTGCTGAAGCAGTGATGACTGATTATTTGGTAGAGGTCTTTATTGTGATTAAAAACTATTCTTCTCAGTTGTACTTGGAAAAATAACTTAAAATATAAAAAGATGACCGACTTGCTCATGGAAAAAGAGGGAAGTAGCAGGTTTGTGCGGTGTTTTCAAACAATTTGATACACTGAATAAAGGGGGCCACCAGGAACTGTTTTTATTTTGTTTTTACCTATAAATTGCAAGAAGATAATTCTTGCAATTTATAGGTCGAAATCCAAGTCCGTGAATATTTAAGCAGTTTTCATAAGACAATAAATATAAAAATTATGGTTTGCTTCGTTATATTTTAAAATCAAAAATTATCTAATATTCAATAAAAATGATTAATGTTGACCCATGAAAATAAAGAAAATACAGTGTGATACAGCCTACCCATAATAAAAACTGGTCGGCACTGGTTTTATTTAAGACACCGATGCAACTCGCTTTATTATTTTATTTTATTTCTTTTATGACACTATCCACGATTTGGTGTCATAGGTGAAATAAAATAACCAGCTGGGATGATAATTCATTTCATAAAGAGTCTTAGAAATTTTAGTTAATTAATCAGTCTCTTAATCATCGCAGGTTATAGCGATCTACGACATTAATAAATTTAATATGACATGTCAAAAAAATAACAAAATATGCAAAAACATTTTAGATAAACCCATTATTAAATTAATTACTTTTGGTTATGCTTTATCATTGTAATTTTAGATTACAGCTGACTAGTTAATCGCAGATATGTTAGAAACTATTAAGAGTAAACAAGAAAGTATAAACAAGAAATATTCCAAAATGTGAGTAGAATTTAAATTTATAATGTACATTCTATTAAGCCCGCTACTTACTATTTGGTTCGATTCGACGATTCGATTCATTCATTCGATTCGTCCATTCATATGAATGAACGAATGGGTGAATCAAAAAATGAACAAATAGAGTTATTGCAATTACAAAGTTAATTTTAGTATGAGAAGATAGACCTCATTTTAGCCTTAGGATAGATCTGCAGAGCTGTAACCCTGGACAAAAATTTCAAAAAATAATAATTTGAATACACCTTTATTTTTTTTCTGCATAGTTTTGTTTACTCCGGCAAAGCGCTTACACAAAACCACAGAATATATGGTATCTGTTCTGTGAAAATGTATAATATATCATCCCCGTTTCCTCGTAAATTCGCCATTCGACGGATACTACGCCAACCCCCCGTTGTCGCGTTATGAAATGACGTTTTCGTCACGTATCACCCAACAGCAGCTCGCAGCAAATACATGTGATATGCATTGTCATCTTGAAGCGACCAATCTACCAAATCTCGAGCTGCAAAGAATTTTACCTGCAGTATTTAGTCTGAATAGGAGTATGCGTATTTGCTTGCTCCTCGGTTCTAAATATATGTCCCAGAAATACGAGGCGGGATCATTACAAATATTGTTGCAAGAAAAATAATTTTTATTTTGGCTTACACTGTTTCACAATTAAATTATTAAAAGTACTAGTTACTATGGGGTTGACGACTGTAAAAGTGGAGAGAAATTTTCCTACTCTGAAAGGGATAGAGACATTTCTAAAGAACACCATGTGTCAAGACAGGCTTAATGCCTTAGCAAGGCAAATTTACCGCAAAGAAAGAGAGGCGCAATAATTTGGTTTTAAAAAACAATTAAGAAATTGTTCGTTTTTCACGCTTTATTATGTGATGTGCAGAAAATATCAAACTGTTTTTTTTTTTTATTTTATGTTGTGTTTAAATATTGCGAGGTATATTGTTTTATTATTTAAATTATATATTATATTTTGTTTTCGACATAAACTGAAACACTGCCACTTTCTAAAGTCGCGAGCCGCGACTAGGTTATTTTGTGATATAAGCCAAAAATACGGAAGCGGAATAAATTTAGCATTGATATGAAATTTTTTGCTCGGTATTGTATCTAGAAATGTCATAGATAACTGTATCCTACAGGGTCTGATATATGTTATATTATTACAAATTGTCGCTGAAAAAAAGGGGCTAGTGATGCCGATTAAACCCAATGCATTAGTCAGTTGTTTGAGTTACCAAAAGGTAAGGGTAAATGACAAATATATAACATCCAAAGCCACAATTAACATCAAGTAACGTTAATGGAAATATGTATTAATTTTTATTTGTATTTGTGTTGAGATTATTTAAACTGATAAGAAGAATGAGTAGTTGCTAAAAATATTAAAACTAAAACCAATATTTTGTCTAACTATTGCAGATCCATAATGTTTATACAATATATTAATATGTTTCTAGTTAGTTTTACTGACTTTATTTCACGTTGTAGAACATAATATTATTTCTGACTTCTTTTAGCTAACCCTGGTGACAACGGCGGAAGTGGGGCTAGTGGATATGCAGATCGTACCGGACTTATAATAGCTGTGTCGATATTAGCTATTCTATTAATTTTATTATTAGTAGCTGCTTCTCTGTTTTGGTTTTGTAAACTTAGGTAAGATTAATTACTTGATACTATGATTTTGAATTTGAAGTGTATTACAAAGTTTAAAAGCAAGAAAGAAAAATAGTTTACATGTTTTAAATTAAGAAAGTCCAATTTAGGGCCAATACAATTTTATATGCAATTTTCAAACAAAATAAGCAGCAATACTTCACACCATATGTTTCACGGCTTATTTCGTTATTTGCTTTAAGTTTATTAGAAAAGTAAAATGTTAATATAACGGAAATCATATGCATTAATAACAGATTATTTTTAAGTTAAGGAACTATCATAGGAAACTATTTCTCTGTAAAGCCGAATTTCCTAAATATTCACTAGTATTCTTTTGAGGAATTTGTAATTTAGGCCCTTATTTTTAACAAAATAAATCGTAAATACACGTTCTCCTAACAATTTTGACTTATATTTACCTACGTAAATCTTAAAAAAAGAAACGAAATTAAAAATGTATTACGAATTTTTTTTATCATATTATATTCTTTAGTTCATAAATAAGATCGAAACCTCGTTAACGTTCTGTTCTACGAATATAAGGACTAGTTTGTGCCTCAATTTTTGCCATCATGACTATCTAAACGTATTTCTCTAACTCTCAATTCAAGCATCAAAGCAAAGCCAATTTGTCAGGTTGTGAAATATTTGTCATTTATTTAGAGATTGATATGATTGATTTGGTTTCACAAAGAAACATAACCGTCCACTTTCAATCACATTCTCATTTTCTAACTAGTCAGAACAATGATTTCATATTTACTTTATTTCTATAGTGTCACCGTTATTTAATTTACTCATACATAACAAATCTGTGCGCCTCTTTATTTAAGCCAATAATAAAAAATATTCATCATCAAAGCATATATTGAGTTTACACCCAAATATGAGCCATCAAGTTTTTTAAGTTTGTTATTAATACATATCTTTTGCGTCCTTATAGAACGATCCTTTAATTATTGCATATTTAATTAAATGTAAAATTACACCTGGCAGCAGTTACAAGTACTTAATTTTTACATTATTCACGATCTGGCAATGGAATGTTTTGGCATAACATGTTTTATTTGAAATTAAGCCAATGAAAAATAATCAGTAAATCCATAACATAAAAGTTATCAAGTCGATATGATGCTATTATCCGTCCGGTTATCTATTTATATATTTATTTTTATCTTACAATTTCATACAAATGAAAGTTTATTTTGCTTTAAAGAAACCACCATTACGCAGAGATGAAAAATGAAGAAGAAGAAATAACAACGACCACTAAAACTTCAACTTTTACAAAACACGAGACCAAAAAACCAGTGTAAGTAATTGCAAGATTTTAGTAAAATTATTACGCATGTGGTCTTTTATTCATTGATTTTAATAGGTTTAAGCATTAATATTACTCATAGTCATAGTTTTACATGTATAAACCTGAATACTTCTTCAACAAAAAATTTGAGTATGATGATGTACAACCAATGTTTGGGTGACTCCAGGCGACGGCGACGCCAAAAATATGACGACATTATAATATGATCGACAATGATAATTCACAATAATGTCGATTATCATTTTAGAAGAAAAGGAAAAAGTAGATAATTTTTAAGACAGTAATAAAAAATTAAGAAAATTTCTATTTATGCCGGAACCGCTAGCAAAACGTGTTTTTTGGGATCTAGAGTCTACAAAAATGTTATTTATGCCAATTTTGTGTACTCTTATTTACACAATTTAAAAAAAAATAAAAATATATATTTAAAAAATCTGGTAAACAATCTGGTTTCTGGATTAAGCAAACACTTTTTATGAGAATCCGTTCAATAGGAATTTACCTTCAATTTAAATCCGAATAGTTTCAAGTTTCGATAATATTCGATTTTGTAAAATTAAAATGTGACTATGCAAATCGTTTTGATATAATATAAACAATTTGGATTGGTAAGTCTATCAAAACGAGACAAAAGCGTAGATTTTGAAAACATAGTTTGATAGTATTTTATAAAAAAATAATTTAAAATTTAAGACATTCGAGAATTTCAGGGCCATTTTTTAATGAATAATTCATGGAGTCCTATTTTTTGTATGCATATATATATATATATATATATATATATATATATATATATATATATATATATATATATATATATATATATATATATATATATATATATATATATATATATATATATATATATATATATATATATATATAATATTCGTTTCTTTGGGAAAACACTAGCATATATATTTAATTATTTTTTTAAGATATCCAATAATGTGCAACTAATTTGAAGATTGTTAACTGACCGAGACAAAACAACTGTAAAACCTAATTGTAATAAACCATAAGAAAAATAAAATATTGCTAAGAAAATTAAACAAGGTGTATAAAAATACATTCTATGACTATCAAATCCGAAGTTTCCATATCTCCAGTTTCAAAGTTTTAATTTTAGATTTCTTAATGATATTTATTTATATATATTTGTTCAATGTTAAGCATTTTTTTACATCTAGCCGCTATGTCATTATTTAGTTATTTAAATATTAGATGATTAAAAATAATAGATACAAAAACAACATGTTTCAAAAATTCAGTAAAACAGCTTGATTTTTTCCAGAAAATTTTGTTATATTAAATTATTGTTAAGATACATATTTTTGTTCTTTTAGGCTTTCTAGCAGTTCACTTAGAAGGCCGACTGGGCTGCCTATTGGATTAAATACGCCTTTACCCGAGGAATCCTCAAATGATCAAGTGTCTGAAACAGACAACCCAACTATAGAAACCGAAAAGAAAGTTGCATTCAATGATAAAGTTGAAAAAATTAATAATCTACAGAACGATGAGCCCGAGAGTTCAGAAGGGTAAGTTTTGATAATTAATTCGACAATTCTTAAACGCTAGTTCTTAATTTTATAATCTATATACCTATAGATCATTAGTAATACAAGTTTATAAAAGTTAATAGACGTTGGATCGCTGAGTTTAATATTCTGATCTTGTAAAGAAAAGACCTTTAAGTAAAGCATTATCCTCTTTAATGAAAACAGTTTTCTGGGCAAATAGTAAATTTAGTTTGTGAGCTACCCAGAAAATTACTGTGTTCAGCTGTTGTAAGTTCGGGCCAGTAATTTAATAGTGCAAAATATCGCCTCATAATTTACAACGCGTATTGCAAGAGTGATGCTGTATAAAGGCTAACACTTTCGGGTAACATGACCTAGATCCTACTGAAACCCGTGTAAATCTTCCCTTGGAACACCATTCAAAGAGACATGAAAGTATCGACTAAGAAGTCTTTGGAATTGCGAGAGTGGGTAAGCACCCTTTGATAATAGAATTTCTGATCTGATAAGACAGTCAAAAAGTTGGTTAGCAGCGAGCTTTGAAAACAAAGTATTTACCCTATTTATTATTAATATTTTTCTTCTTCCAAGGTGCAAAGGTGTCATATGTTTGCAGGTTTACGAGCAGCACCCCTCTCTCATTCATTCTGCAGCTGTTATCGGTCAAAACCCATTATTTAATAACTGAAGAACAAATCTGACGCTGTACCCGATAATATACTACATGCATTTACAAAGAACCGAAGAATTTAACTGACTAAGCCTTTGTATAATATTTATTACTTTCACTTTCTAACTACTTATCTATAGATAATGGAATCTTCACTTCGAGATGGAAGGTATCTTTCATAATATCCCTGCCAAAATGTGGCGATAGGGATAATGTAAAATATATAAGTCTACTAGTAAATTATGTGTATACGGGAAAATTTTGAAAAAAATTATCTAATATACTATTTGTAATACAGTAAAAGATATTGTAATTAGGCAGCAAATATTTATAGCAATCTGCTAAAATATTCCGAATTTATCACCCAGTCTATGGACTATCGAAAACAATTTATAATATACCAGCTTGTGACTTAAGAACTAATAACACGTCTTACATTCCTGTCAGAAACCCAAACTCCGGATAACACTCTCGTGTTGTGAAATTATCAGCAAATTTAACAAACTATGTAATTAGCGAGACTGAGAGAACAATGGGTTCAAACATAGGAAGAAGATTAGGCACCAACAATCAAACGTGTATTGAATCGGGTTACTAAAGCAGCCGCTAAACTTTTCTTAGAGTCCTTTGAGAAACAGAAATCTGCCGACTTAGTTGACATTTTGAACATACGCAAAATACATCCGAAAATAAAGCAAAATAAAAAAAAAGAAAAACAAACAAAAAAGACCAGCTACATAAAATGTTTATATAAGTTATTATTGATATTTAAATCATCAATTTTTGAGTTTGCATGTTATATTTCTTAAAGTGAATGTGTTTTAGTTATCCGTCTTTTTCTATTATCCGGTCCCATCGCAGTCGGATAATAGAGACTTTATTGTACAGGGTAATTTTTTATATTTTCCGACTCCTTCTAACTTTTTTGTGCCATTGGTAGAAAAAAAAGATGTAAATGGGAAAAGTTGTAATATTTGAGTAGTAGCGCACAGGAAACATTTTTTTGTTTATACGGGGTGCTGCAAAATGGCAAACATCAAAAAATATATATTTTTAATGGAACACCCTGTATATTTCTCCTCAGGACGAGATATCTTTGATCTCCGTTTACAAAAATATATATTTTGTCCCCATTTGCTTATGCAGTTTCCAGGGTATTTACCTTTAAAAGATGATTTAAATAAAAAAATCAGTGTTTTACATTTATATTTTTTATTATTATTACAAATTCTATCTTAATATATTTAATAATAAAAAAACTTAACTCAACTTAACTTACAATTGTTGAATATACTCACCTGTAGCTGTATTGATACATTCTCGAAAGTCTTTCTAGTTTATTTATTGCGTTGAGCTGTTCAAGATTGGTGCTTCTCTGTGCATACATTTTTTTAAATATTCCCACAAAAGCGAATTTAAGGGCGTAAGATCTGGGTTGTTCTGTGGCCAGTGGATGGTTCCCCGATGTCTTACCGATCCATGTTTCATATCTATTATTTAAAAAATTAATTACAGGCAAAACATTTTAGGGTGGGGCACCATCCTGGTGCCATATTATTTGAGCATAATGGTGATTTGGAAACGTTTCCAAGAGAATCTCTATATCCTGATTTAAAAATGCAAATATTTTCATAAAATAACCTTCATAAAAAATAGGTCCAAAAATTTGACCGCATAGTATGCCACACCCCACATGCAGGGACCTTCTTCCTTGAAACTTTATTTCCGATAATTCTCGTGGATTTTCAGTGGCCCAACAATGTGCGTTCCTTCTAATGAATATACCCGCAGTGGTAAAAGTGCATTCATGAGTCCATAATATTTTATTAAAAAAATTTCGATATTGTTCCTTCCTTCGTAATATATTTTCATCTTTTTATGAACGGGCATAATTTTATAAGGATAATACTCGTACTTTTTAAACTTATTTTGAATTTAATTTTGGTTGTTGACTTATCAAAATACTTATGGGCATTTTCTATGGATCTGTAAGACCAGTTGATTCCAACATAATACTTGAGTTTTTTTACAGAAAAATTGGGTAAGTAGTTTTTTAATAATAACTTTTTTTTAACATTTCACTAGGCCGGCATTTTTACCCGGTCATCCCCATACGGCCCTTAATTTTTGACCACAAAATTAGAAGTCAATCAGGTAAGCCGTTTTTTAGCTACGCCGCGAACAGACAGACAGACCGACCGACGTTTTTCGTCATCTAGGGATCCTGAAACGTAAAGATCTAAAAAAATCTCGGAGGGTCATTTTTTCACGATTACAATACTTCCTTTTTACGAAGGAAGTCAAAATGATACATTTATGGAACTTTATCCACAAACATAATTGCTTCTTTTTTCTAACCGTTATCACAAAAAAGTTAAAAGAGGTGCGAAAATATAAAAAACGTCCCTGACTTTTTGTATTTCGTATATGATTTTTAGTTAAAATTATACCACTATCTTATAACATGAATGCTTAAGGGTCTTTTGTCTGTTGTATTCTTATTTTCCAATAAATATATTAATAAAAAACACCACATTCTGTTTGAAGAATATATGTAAGAAATATGTCAATGTATGGAATAAGTTAAACCCGTGGGACCACTGGCATGTACTAAGGATTACTGGCCGTTCCAAACGTGGCGCGAGGGATTTGGAATAACAAATAATGGCACATTTCAAGAATATGTTGATCTTTATTGCTGAGAGCACACATTTTTGAAATATCCATAATTTTCTAATAACTGAATGAGAAATCGATAAATGTTGCTTTGAAATGCGTTATAGCTATTGTTATAAAATTATAATTAAGAAATGGGCACAACAAAGTTATACTTACGAAACTCCAGAGTTTTCTAACAATCCTAAAAAACAGGTTCACCCTATTTTAAACCAATATCCTTTTAAAATAAGTTCAAGGTTTCGCAAATAATAACACAACTAATAAACTTAAGTCAAAAAGTATTTTTTGCATGCTTAAATATAGGTGTATTTCAGGTTGCAAAGTGTGGCGGATCGACGCCCTACGAAATTCGTTTTTGGATATCCATTGGAAGCAGCAGTCCTCGATATGCCGGACGAGAGAAGAGAGTCTTCCGATTACAACGAGTATTCAGAACGAGGAGAGAGTCCTGATGTAAACGACGTTGATAAAAAGAAGTCTGTGGCATTTGACGATAACGTAGAGAGAATGGATATAGATCCAACTGAAGATGACGATGACGACAATGACAATGATGATACTGTTCAAAATTATAAAACGGAAGCTGAACTGCAAATAAGAAATGAAGAACAATTACCTAGTCAAATATTTAAAGAAATTTTTTAGACTAGCGTTAAATGATGTTTAATCAAGGGTTTTGATTTATTAATAAAATAGCATCTGTTAAAATAATTTTTATTTAAATTTTATAATCGAACAGATTTGTAGCCCAACATCTAAAATGCGATTTTAAAACAATAATGAAAATTTTTCAACCGGATTTTAAATGTATTACTTATCAATAAATCTATTAATTACCTTATATTCTCGTTGCTTTAAATAAATGTATATTTTCATAATAATAATTCAGGGCACATATAGAATTCTGCGCTATAAAAATCTTGTATTTGCATACTTTATATTCGCTATTTGCGAATTTAGTGTGCAGACAAGAAATTAGGTGAAGTTCAGCAAATTGAATTAATACTCAAAATTTCCAGGAATCAGGATAGTTTGTGAGCGTACATGATGCACTAGCACTAACAAAGCAGTTTAGATAGAATTCGGAATCAAAATATAAAATTTTAAAAATCGAATTTTGCGATTTCATCCTTTTAAGGTTAAAGTGTTATGTGGTTAAGTGAATCGGATGTAAAAAGATATAAATATGTACATTATTGTAATATTATTTATAGTATCTTTTATTATAATGAGTATACCGGGTGAGAACGAAAATACTCACCATGCTGCAATTTTTTTAATAAGTAGGTAGCATACAGCTGAGGATTGTGTGGTTGATACTCTATATAGTTTTTAAATTTTGGAGTTATAACCAATAACTATATTTATGAGTTTTCTAAAAAATGGCGAATGTAAATGTTTAGGTAAATGTAATAAAAATAGTAAATAATTACCTATTCCATTAAGTAATAACCATTTAATTTAATAAAGGTAGGCATGCGTTTTTAAGCTTTTGACTATTATCGTAGGTGGCTAGTTTTCAGATTTATGGTAAAAATACGTAATGCCCATCTGAGGTTTTATCTTTCAGATGTTTTCCCTGTTTCTCTTTATTTTTTTTTTCAAAATGTACTTTATTGTCAAGAATCCAAAAAATTCTGTTGACAAAGCATGTTACAAAGTAAAAAACTAGTAAAAAAAAACCCACAAATAAGTTAAATGGGAATTACATCTAAGTTGCAATATACAATATATACATGAAAGTCGGCTTAATAGAAAAAAAGTAAAAAAGAGTTAAAATGTATAAAACAATACAAAAACAAAAAAACATAAAAAACAAATAATTGATAGCATCTATGTTTAACTAAAGTAAGTAATTCAGCAGTAGCACAACAGATCTAAACAATGCACAAATCTAGACAATGGATAAATAATTACAATAAGCTGCATAAAACTCATCCGCGTTATAATATACTTTTTTTAGAAGTGCACTGTTTAATGTCCTTCTAAAAATCTTAAATGAGATGGCGTTCCTAAAGTGAATTAGCAAATGGTTAAATATTTTCCTGCCCTCAAAGATAAAAGACCTTTTTGTAAATTCCTTAGTGGGTATAGACAGGTGTAGATGAGAAGCTTATCTAGTATTGTGTCTAGAAGGCGAAGTTGCAATGTTATGGTTATATTTAAATATAAGGGTAGAAGTATCGAGGATGAAAAGAGAGGTGAGTGTGAGAATTTTCAGTGATATAAAAAGGGTCTGCAGGACTCCCTTTGGGTGACCTTAGCGATAATACGAACAGCCTTCTGTAATAAAAAAATTATGTTTTAAAAATTCTGTCTACTGGCACCCCAAAATGGAATGCCGTACCTAATATTTGAACACGCACAAGATCGTTTTTATACAACAAGAAATGGACGGATCCAAGCACCGATCCCTGAAGAACGCCACGTTCGATAAGGGAGGCTGATGATTGCACTCCAGAAACAACAACCGACTGACTGCGGCCGCAAAGGCAGGAATCAAACCAGACAAGAGCATCAAGCTTCAAGAGCAACACTCTATGATCCGACGCAGTCAACTTTTGACAGATCACAGAATATTGCCGCCGCCAATTGGCCCCGATTCAGACCGAGGTACACCGTTTCCAGGAAGCCCAACATCGCATCATGAGTTCCCTTGGAATTCTGAAATCAGTACTGCTTTGGAGTTATTAAGTTAAAGGATTCCAAATAGTTCCATACTCTTCTTTTAACAACCTTTTCAAAGACCTTGGAAAGAGATGAGAGCATGGAAATAGGTCGAAAATTTGATGGCTCAGTTTACCCTCCTGTTAGAGCTTCCAACGCACAATCTGGTAATCCCAAAAGTACCCCGGCAGATATTTCATCTTCTCCACGTGATCTTTTGTTTTTAATATCACGTAAGCAGCTCTTAACCTCAAAAATGTCGGCTTCAAAAAAAAAAAAAAGTGAATGACCCAGACATAGAGAAACCGTCAAAGTAAGAAAGTGGATCTATAGAAGAGGGCAAGTTCTGGGTAACTTTACCTGCAATGATACAGTAATAACCATTAAATAAATTAGGCTCGATTTCACAAACCTTATGCCTCGATTTGTTACGCAGATCGTTAATAATAGTCCAACTTTCTCTTTGCCGACACTTAGCAGCCCGAAGTCTGTCATTGAAATACAGATCCTTAGCCGTTCTGAGGACTTTACGGTATACTTTATGATATTTGTTACAATATGGCACAAATTTTGCATCCTTGATAAACTTTTTTAGGTGATTAAGTGATCGTAAATTTTTAGCCGATATCCTGAAGCCTTTAGTAAGCCAGGACTTACATGTGTTATTCCTGGGTCTTAGCTATGGTTTAGGAAAAGCTCGGTTAAAGATATCCAACAAAGTAACATGAAAAGCAGCAAATGGTTCAGGAGATAGGGTTGCACCAAACCAATTCACATTCAGAAAGTTTTCAAAGCTGGCTTCGTTAAAAATTCGACTGTATTTACGCTTTGATCTAACCTTGGGCTCATACTGCAGCAAACAGCCTCGTGATCAGAGAGACCTGCATTTACTACACAACATGATAAAACATCTAAATAAGAACATAAGTTGCATAAGCGAGTTGGAGCTTCAACATGCATTACCAACCCATTTAGTGATTTTTGAGTGTACTGTAATTCTAACTTGTCTAAACTTTCCCCAGTATTGTCTAAAAAATTAATCGGGGCTTACGTAGGACTCATCTATTGAAGTGAACGTCTTTACAGTAACCAGAAAAATTATTATTATATATTCGAACAAACTGAGCTTTTACGTTAGTCAAATATCGGAGGAGAGAATACTTTTTAAATTAAATTAGTATATTAGAATAATAATATTTATTTTTTCGGTTGCATTTCAACAAACAAGTTTAGAATATCAGTTAATTAGTAATATTATTTACATCTGGGTTTGTGTTAAAGTTTAATTTAAAACGAATATAAGGAAATGGTTTCCACCTAACCCCCAGTATGTTTTTCCAACTACCAATATTGGTAGTAAATTAGACAAGTTGGAGCTACAACTCGCCCAGTCGAATTATCATATATTGTGGCCTTAAATCATGAAAATAATCTGTTGATATCAAACCTTACTTTTTGTGGCAGTTTCAGACCTAAGTGGTATGCTGTATTTAGGTAAAGAATACCAAACAACTGAATTTAACAATCGTTTAAATCGGAATTATTCGAGTCACCAACATCTTTACCTCGGTCATCCATACAATCTCTTCAAACTTTAAATCAATAACTTATTTACAAAGAAAATGACCGGCCGTTGAGTAATTTTTTGTCATCATGTACATTGTCGATATAGTAGACAGGAGATATTTACTTACTTAACAAAGAAATCAGTTTAGTAACACTTATAAGCATATAAATATACTACTCTGCTCCCTATGTTTTAACTAAAACATCATTTAACAAATATATATTATTCAACTTCGGCAACACTGATATTGACTATTAGGTTATTTAAGTTAAAACGACATATTATATGAATTTAGACCATTTATATGTAAATAATTAAAAATAGTCTAACAAACAGAAATAGTATAAACATTAGGGATGGCAGAATGCTAAAAAGTCAGTGAGGAGAACTACAGGAATATATATATAATTTTACATGTTGAATATACAGTGCGACCAATATTTTCTAGTTATTATAAAAATAAAAGAATGTCAATTTTTCAAGATACCACCATCGTTGTATTTTTTTAAATGGTACACTCTGTATATTACATGTTCATAAAAAAGGCTGGTCTTGCTGATGCTAAATAAAGCAAGTTTAACACCTTTATTTTTAAAAATACCCGAAAACTTTGAGACAAACCCTGATATAAGAGGCAATGTATTCCTATCGACTCCACTATGTAATAGAGCGTTTTCCGTCTATCTAAAACACTGTCTCTTATGCAAGGTGTTTCTCAAATTTCTGGGGTGATTTTAGAAATAAAGATATTTTAAATTCAATTAGCATATTATGTAATATCAGCGAGATTATTAATGTTTATTTTTTCGGTAACATTTCACATTTGGGTTTCTGTTGGAGTTTAAAAACGAATATAAGGAAATGGTTTACACCTAACTCCGGATATGTTTCTTCAAACTACCAATATTGATGGTAAATAAGACAAGTTGAAGCTATAACTTGGTCCTCCGAATTATCATATAGTATGGCACATGCATCTGAGCTTAACTATGGAAGTAGTGCTTATAATCACAAAACCGATATCTTCATATTAAACCCTACTTTCTTGTGGCGGTTTTAGACCTAAGTGATTTGCTGTATTTAGGTAAAGAATACCAAATAGCTGAATTTTAAAATCTTTTAAACCGGAATTATTCGAGGTACCAAAATCTTTACTTCATTCATCCATACAATCTCTTCAAACTTCAAATCAATAACTTATTTACTTACAAAGAAAATGACAGACCGTGAGTGATTTCGTTGTCATCCCGTACATTGTCGATATAGTGGATAGCAAATATTTACTTACCTAACAAAGAAATCAATTTAGTAACACTTATAAGCATATAAATATGCTCTATCCCATCTGTTTTAACTAAAATATCATTTAACCAATAAATTATTTATATTACATTAAACTTATCGGGCAACACTGATATTGTCTATTAGGTTATTTAATTATATGTAAATAATTGTATTGTAGGTCTGATGTTACAATATTGTTAAGGACTAATGGTTTAATAAATATAATTTATTTCATGCATTGTTAGTTTATTGACCTTAAAAGGAGACTAACAAACGGAAATAGTATAAGCATTCGGGATACCAAAATGCTAAAAAGTCAGTGAGGATAACTACAAGAATATTTCCGGGACATCTGTATATATCCTGGAGACCATTGTACTGCGGGAGAGAGCGATATTCATTTTCACGATTAAGAGATTTCAAACAACCTTAATAGTTCGCTATATTTGTAATCTCTAGTATAAGTTCTTTTTTTATATAGATAGATAAAAAAGGGCAAGATTAGTAATATAAAGTTGCAAATATTCCAAGGCAAATTTCCTTTTTTTTTCTAATTATATTTAATGCGATGAGAAACGTGAAATCATTATCACTTAGTATCCGAAAATTATGTAATTCTTTTTAAATTTGCTCTACTAGAATATTAAAACAATTAAACGATTTGAATTGATAAAAGGCCATTGTTAAGATATATATAATTTGCTATATTATAATTTGTTTTTATTGTGCAAATGCAACGAAAAAAGAAGTCATTGTTTTATATTTGGTCTTTGTAGTTTTACAAATTATAATAATCAACATCAAGCAAATAGTCAAGAATGTCCAATTCACAATTTCAAAATTCAGAAAGAAATAGAAAAAATAAATTATTTATAACATGACTTTACTAAATACCAATAACCTGAAAATTCTCTGCCTAAATTGTCATTCAATAAAAAAAAAATGGATGAAATTGGAATCCTTTTAAAAAGGGAACAACTGGATATAATTATTGCCGTAGAAATATAGATTCAAAAGAACGAAGAAAAGTATTACAATTTTCAAAATTTTAACTCAAGATTAGCATCTAGAGAATCCTAACCGCTTTGAGTATGAAATTTTTAAAGAAACAGAAAATGATTGATCATACATCGTTATTATGATAAATTCAATTAAAACCTATTTCTGTGGTATATAAAAATCACCATCAAGAAACATAAAATCGTTTTTAAATAATTTAAAAAATACACTTGATGTACTAAGACAATCAAATAATTATAAAAAACTTATCGATATTTATTCTTTAAATAATTTTAAATTGTGCAATAATGAAATATCAACAAGGGTAACGAGCACAAGTATTACCCTAGTTGAACATGTCATAACAAATCCAAAAAAGAATATCAAAATAAATTTTAAAATCTTTTGGATAGAAAACTACATCTATTTAAAAACCCAAATGAATTATATGAAAAATTTTTAAATAAATAAAAATACGACAAGACTCTAAATCGTGGTTTACCACAGAAATAGCAAACATAATTAAAATAAGAAGCAAATATTATTTAAAGAAAAAGAAATACCCCATTGTAGGGCTGCATGAGGATTTATTTCAGCATTTCAAGCTATTAACAAAAAATGAAATTAGGTTATCCAAAAAACATATTATTTTGATAAATTTGCTACATGTGATCAAAAACTAATTATGGAAGAACAAAAATTTAATTTTAACAAATTGATCGAAACAAAAAAAATAAATAGTATTTTATTAGATGGAGAAGAAATCAAGGAAGAAAGAAAAATCTGTGAAATAATGAATAATTATTTTGTAAATGTTAAAGAGAGATTAGCAAGTAAAATTCCGTTTAAACGACAGAAAATCCAGAATCGTTATTTTTTACTTTTAAGGAACTGACATGCAAGAATACTGGAGATATTATTGATGAACTTAATCCAAAACATCCAACAAAATTATCATTTAAAACAGGTATTTTTCCTGAAAAAAAAATGAAAATAGGAGAAGTTTCGTCTATTTTTAAAAATGATGAACGAAAAAATTGTAGTCACTCTCGACCAGTACATGTTTTACCAGCATTGTCTAAATTTTTTAAAAAAATTAATAAATCACAAATTAAGAATGTGATGTTGATTGTACCAAAATGTGTGGTTTAATATCACTAGATCTGTGCAAAGCATTTGACACTATAAATCATATGATTTTATTAAGGAATCTTTACTATAAGAAGACAAGTTTATTCATTGTTTATTTTTATTTAAGTAATCGCTACCAATATGTTCAAATTGGAAACAAAAATAGTTCTTTAAAAAAATAAATGTGGTGTAATATATATATATATATATAATATATATATATATATATATATATATATATATATATATATATATATATATATATATATATATATATATATATATATATATATATATATATATATATATATATATATATATATATATATATATATATATATATATATATATATATATATATATATATGTATATATATATATATATATATATATATATATATATATATATACCTACAGCAAAGGTTAAATGGGGAAAGTTTTAGAGGAAACTTATTGTATTCGATATCTGGCTTCAGATGTACGATCGATCAATTGTTTTTGGAAATATCAGGGAAAAACCGAAAATGGCGGATTTCGTTTTTGGCCAGTATATCCAAAACGGTAAATTTGACAACTGCCAAAATCTGACATTATTTAGACACATTTTTAAGACAAATAAGATGGCGTATACGACACGTCTTCATTGTTTTTTTGTTAACCCGCAACCCACCTCAACTTTCATTTTTCTTATGGCCGCCATATTGGATTTTTCAATTTTTGGAAAGAGCCTAAAATTTCCAGTCTAGTGATATCTCACAAGTGTATTTCAGATTTTGGTATCATCGAAATATTACACTTCGTAAAGTTAGGTGTCAGTTTTTTCTAAGGAAGCCATGATTTAAAGTAATGTTAGCTCTCAATGCTTTTCTAAGGAGGTCACGTTTTATCTGTAACAAAATGTGAGTGTTTTAATAAGTAGTAGGTACGCTTTTATCCCAATAAAATCATAAATCTGACACATAAATTGTCAAAACCTATAGAAATATTCAAATGAAGAAAAGGTTGACATGTTAGCTCTGTACTTTCAATCATACAGAAACGCCGACGTTACCTCAGCAAGGTATTTGGAGATGTACCCCGAACGACGGCAGCCTCATAAAACCCAATTCAGAAAAATCGTAGTTAATTTAATTAACCATGGTGGCTTCGAACAACCTAGAAGCGGATACAATAATAACAATGAAAATCGAGACAGAAACATTTTACAAGCTATCAACGAAAACCCTAGTGCATCGGTAAGAACTGTAGAACAGGAAACTAATGTGCCAAAATCAACAGTACAGAGAGTTTTAAAAAAGAATAAGTTCCGTCCATACAAACCCATAAAAGTACAAGGACTTAAGGAAACTGATTTTCCAAGCGGACTACAGTTCTGTGAGTGGTATACTAGTAGACGTAATGAAAATCCTGATTTTGTAAATCATGTCTTGTGGTCCGATGAGAGCAGGTTCCCGAATTGTGGAGTCTTTAATAGGCACAACCGTCATCGTTGGGCTGTGCAAAATCCTCACGAAGTGGCAGAGAGACGTCTACAGATCAGATTTGGAAGTAACGTTTGGTGTGGGATCATTGGTAAGTTAATTAACCAATCTTTTTTAAATAGGCACCAAATGATGGTCAAATAATAATCTTTTTTTTTCGTTTAGTTCCTTAATGATACTAAAAGAGTATAATCTAATAAAAAAAAATTAAAACGTTATACTCTAGTCAGTCAACTTATTTTTTGATATTGTATTACATTTTTATTCAATCATTTTGTATTGTAGTTTCGAAGAACCTCTAAAAATAGAATTGGGTTCTATAAATCTATTAACACTTTATCTAAATTTTCTGCAGATTTAGCTAATTCTCTAAAATTATTTTGATTGTCTGAATTTAATGATTTATTATTACCCGGGAAGCCTAGTTCTTGCGTTATGAAAAAAATACCATATTAATCAAATGTCGAATTATTTTACGATTTTCATTAAGATTTATAGAAAGTCGTTCAGCTGTATTTCCGAATAATTTAAATTTTAAAGCGCAATTTAGTATTTACGAAATTAATATGCAAACCCAACAAAATAAATTATTACGACTATTACTTCCCGCTAACCAAATATGTTTTTCTTTTTCATATTAAAGCTGAATAGGTTTCAACTGTATACAAGCTCATTCATTACGGGATGTTTCGATAATTATTTTTGGAAAGAAAATATCTACTTTTTAATAAAGATAATTTTCCCTTTATAATTATAGTTTCTAGTACCACCCGGCCGACCCTGCCGCCCTTGACTGTTGGGCACCTATTTATAAATTATTAATCATTTCAGGAAATCGACTTATTGGACCATTTTTGTTTGACTACAACCTAAACGGGCAGAGGTACCTAGAGCTTTTGCGAAACCAGGTTGTACAAGCCTTACGAGCTATTCTAACGGAAGATGAATTACGAATAACTTGGTTTCAACAAGACGAATGTCCGGCTCACAATACCATTCAAGTCAGGAACTTCTTAAGAGAGCAGTTTGACGAAAGAATAATTTCTTTAAATGGTCCAATATCTAGGCCTCCTAGATCCCCTGACCTGTCGCCCTTGGATTTCTACCTCTGGGGTCACACGAAGAATGCAATCTATGAATTTGATCCCCCCGTGACCATAGAAATCCTTACCTCAGCAAGGTATTTGGAGATGTACCCCGAACGACGGCAGCCTCATAAAACCCAATTCAGAAAAATCGTAGTTAATTTAATTAACCATGGTGGCTTCGAACAACCTAGAAGCGGATACAATAATAACAATGAAAATCGAGACAGAAACATTTTACAAGCTATCAACGAAAACCCTAGTGCATCGGTAAGAACTGTAGAACAGGAAAATAATGTGCCAAAATCAACAGTACAGAGAGTTTTAAAAAAGAATAAGTTCCGTCCATACAAACCCATAAAAGTACAAGGACTTAAGGAAACTGATTTTCCAAGCGGACTACAGTTCTGTGAGTGGTATACTAGTAGACGTAATGAAAATCCTGATTTTGTAAATCATGTCTTGTGGTCCGATGAGAGCAGGTTCCCGAATTGTGGAGTCTTTAATAGGCACAACCGTCATCGTTGGGCTGTGCAAAATCCTCACGAAGTGGCAGAGAGACGTCTACAGATCAGATTTGGAAGTAACGTTTGGTGTGGGATCATTGGTAAGTTAATCTAACCAATCTTTTTTAAATAGGCACCAAATGATGGTCAAATAATAATCTTTTTTTTTTCGTTTAGTTCCTTAATGATACTAAAAGAGTATAATCAAATAAAAGTAAAACGTTATACTCTAGTCAGTCAACTTATTTTTTGATATTGTATTACATTTTTATTCAATCATTTTGTATTGTAGTTTCGAAGAACCTCTAAAAATAGAATTGGGTTCTATAAATCTATTAACACTTTATCTAAATTTTCTGCAGATTTAGCTAATTCTCTAAAATTATTTTGATTGTCTGAATTTAATGATTTATTATTACCCGGGAAGCCTAGTTCTTGCGTTATGAAAAAAATACCATATTAATCAAATGTCGAATTATTTTACGATTTTCATTAAGATTTATAGAAAGGCGTTCAGCTGTATTTCCGAATAAATTAAATTTTAAAGCGCAATTTAGTATTTACGAAATTAATATGCAAACCCAACAAAATAAATTATTACGACTATTACTTCCCGCTAACCAAATATGTTTTTCTTTTTCATATTAAAGCTGAATAGGTTTCAACTGTATACAAGCTCATTCATTACGGGATGTTTCGATAATTATTTTTGGAAAGAAAATATCTACTTTTTAATAAAGATAATTTTCCCTTTATAATTATAGTTTCTAGTACCACCCGGCCGACCCTGCCGCCCTTGACTGTTGGGCACCTATTTATAAATTATTAATCATTTCAGGAAATCGACTTATTGGACCATTTTTGTTTGACTACAACCTAAACGGGCAGAGGTACCTAGAGCTTTTGCGAAACCAGGTTGTACCAGCCTTACGAGCTATTCTAACGGAAGATGAATTAAGAAGAACTTGGTTTCAACAAGACGAATGTCCGGCTCACAATACCATTCAAGTCAGGAACTTCTTAAGAGAGCAGTTTGACGAAAGAATAATTTCTTTAAATGGTCCAATATCTAGGCCTCCTAGATCCCCTGACCTGTCGCCCTTGGATTTCTACCTCTGGGGTCACACGAAGAATGCAATCTATGAATTTGATCCCCCCGTGACCATAGAAATCCTGAGACAAAGAGTTTTAGACACGTTTAGAAATATTAACCGAAATACACTTACCAGGGATGTACGAAAAACAGTCACCAATTGTCAAAAATGTCTCGATGCAAATGGACGTCATTTTGCAGATTTGTAAATTAATATTACCCACATACAAAATAGTTAATGCTCGTTTAGATTTTTTGAGTCGTTATTTACGTTCATGTATTGAAAATTCCATGCGTTCAATACATTACTCACTTATTAATGAAATCTTGTGACAAATAAATCATGGCCTCCTTTAAAAATATTGAAACCTAATTTACGAAGGGTGATATTTTGATGACATTAAAATCTTACACTTTAATGGAAATTTTAGGCTCTTTCCAAAAATCGAAAATCCAATATGGCGGTCATAAGAAAAATGAAAGTTGAGGCGGGTTGCGGGTTAACAAAAAACAATGAAGTCGTATACCCCATCTTATTTGTTTTAAAAATGTTTCCGAATAATGTCACGTTTTGACAGCTGTCAGATTTACCGTTCTGGTTATACTGGCGAAAAACGAAATCCGCCATTTTCGGTTTTTCGCCGATATTTCCCAAACTTATTGATCGATCGTAAATCTGAAGCCAGATATCGAATGCAATAAGTTTCCTCTAAAACTTTCCCAATTTAACCTTTGCTGTAGGTATAATAGGAGCCGAGATATATATATATATATATATATATATATATATATATATATATATATATATATATATATATATATGTGTGTGTATATTTGTATATGTATATATATATATATACAGGGTGGCCCATCGAAAACGTACCGCAAGGCATAACGGCCAGGGTAATTTTTTTTTCAAAAAATCCAAAAACACGTCAATTTTGTTTGTGAGGGGGACAATTTTTGCCCTTAAAATGATCGCAAAATTTTCAACCCTCTAAGCGGGGGTGTCATCCCCCAAACTTTTTCAAATGGGAAGAGGGGTCAATTGGTACCGCAATGAAAAGGGCTTTCTATTCTCTATACATTCCCGCTTTGGGTTTGAAAATCGGTCAAGTCATTTAGAAAATATGAAGGATTGAAATTTAAAATGTTTATTTACAAATTATCAGAGTAAATGATAAGGATAAATTCCTTCGACCAATTCGCTATTTTTGTCCTGTTATTTTAGATGTTTACTGCTGATTTTAGTGATTTGACATGCCACAACGATCAGGTGCGGTAGTTGCTAGATAGCTGTTCTGTAACTTGTGCGTTTAAATTTCTCAATATCATTAAATTTTTTATCAATAATTATAGTGTACTTACTTGCAGAAAAAGTGGAAATAATCGAACTTTATTTTAAAAATAATGAATGTGGCAATCGGGTTGCGCAGATATTTAATGAACGACATCCTGAAAAACACCTTTGCGGCAAAATTGTTCGCGAGTTAGTAGCAAAATTTCGCGAAACTGGATCCCTTATGAATAAAAAGAGGCAGATGGAAAATCCTGTAGTAAATGAAGCTATGGAGGTCTTTGTATTGGGCCAAGTTGCCATGGATAGTACGCTGAGTACAAGAAAATTAGCCAATGAGACCGGCGTGAATCGTACAAGTGTCCAAAGAATATTGAAAAAACACCATTTCCACCCGTATAAAATTCAGTTGGTACAAGAACTCAACGAAGACGATTTTGATCGCCGCTTGCAATTTTGTGAAACTATTAGTGAACGAGTGGCCAATAATAATAATTTTCTATTCAATGTGTGTTTTTCGGGTGAGTGCACTTTCTTTTTGAACGGTGTAGTTAATCGGCATAACTGTCGGTACTGGGCTGAGAACAACCCCAGGGTATTTCACGAGGTGCACACACAACATCCTCAGAAATTGAACGTGTGGGCTGGTATTTTTGGAAATTCTATTGTGGGTCCTTTTTTTCTTCCTGGAACTCTAACAGGTGATATGAACTTAGATTTACTGGAAAATACCATCGACCCAGCCCTAACTGACATCATCGAAAATAATCCTGGATACGTTGAAGCGGAACTGATATTTCAACAAGACGGTGCACCTCCACATTACTCTCAAAATGTGCGTAATTATTTAAACACTAACTTTCCCGGGCGGTGGATAGGACGAAGGGGTGCCATTGAGTGGCCTCCCCGGTCACCCGACTTGACTCCTTTAGACTTTTTTCTATGGGGACACATAAAAAGTAAAGTGTATAGCACTCCACTTGCCTCATTAGAAGATCTGCGAACACGAATTATTGACGTTTGTCGCGAAGTGACCCCTCAAGTTCTTCAGAATGTTCGAGAACGATTTGAAGCTAATTTGTATTACTGTATGGAGGTCGACGGGCAACATTTTGCATTTGCTTCATTAATACGGTAAGTTTTTTTTTATTTAATTCAATTTTGCGTTTTTTGAAAAATTTATTTTTCAAATTTCAATCCTTCATATTTTCTAAATGACTTGACCGATTTTCAAAACCAAAGCGGGAATGTATAGAGAATAGAAAGCCCTTTTCATTGCGGTACCACTTGACCCCTCTTCCCATTTGAAAAAGTTTGGGGGATGACACCCCCGCTTAGAGGGTTGAAAATTTTGCGATCATTTTAAGGGCAAAAGTTGTCCCCCTCACAAACAAAATTGATGTGTTTTTGGATTTTTTGAAAAAAAAATTACCCTGGCCGTTATGCCTTGCGGTACGTTTTCGATGGGCCACCCTGTATATATATATATATATATATATATATATTTGTAAATGGTACAATTGCCTATCGATAGGTAAAATCTAATAGCGCCGATCCCTAGTTATATTTCTTTTCGCAAAAAAATTAGTGAAATCTGGGAATATTTTAAAGGCAAAAACAGTTTTTTAGTTTTTTTGATTTTCGAGCTATTTCCAGCCTCTGAGGTATGGGCGTCCTATCGATTTTGAATCTCCTTTATAATTTATAACGAACCCCCGTCTCAGTTTGGTCAAAGTGGTCGGATTTCAGCTCCGCAAAATGCCTCCAAAGTTACCCCATTTGTTTTCTTTTAAACCATATCGAAAAATTAACCATAGTGTCCTGCATTTTGAATCATCGGGATCGACCTGGTGCATGCCGAATGTCAGAATCACAAACAAAAATACGAATTTCAAAAAACTTTCGAACCATTTCATATACATGTATGTATACGAAAAAAAGGGATAAAAAATGAGGTTCATACAAGAAATTAAAAACAAATTTATGTCATTTGCTGTTTTTTGTGTTTTTTTTATTAAATGAAACGTTTCGGCTGTTATTTTAGCCTCTTCAATGATCTTGCGTAAAGCTAGAAAAATATAAAAAAATTGTAAGAAACATGGATAATATTATTTACAATTAATCACTAACAATGAAAAAAAGAGATAAAATATACGTTATTGCTTTTACTGATTATTTATCGTCCAAGACTGGACCACCGCCGCGCGCCGGGCTGCTAGGAAAACAATTGTTTTAA